>SNQJ01S0058935.1:27994-59031 GCA_010110895.2 Picea sitchensis
GGGGGGGGGACTCTAGAAAGGAGAAAATGATTTTTATCTTTTCTGCACATTGTTTCTTTGTAAACTTTGTTTTTTCGAAGGACTGGTGACAGAGGCGCCGCCAGCAGTATATAGATCGAAATATTAATGAAGTGATGATATTTTGGGACAGACCTAGAAAGCCTATTTTCAGAACTCTATGAATTTCTTTTGCATGAGTAATAGAAGTTGATTTTCTTTTTCCTTTTATTATTGACTTCAGTGGATTGAAGTAATATTCTGAACTTTGTTTTCAGTGTTTTCTTTATATCCTTATAATTATATTCTTTTATAATTTCTTTTAAAAGATAATGATTTTTGTATATTTGATCTATTAACTATAAATAATTCAGTTTTGCATATTAAAAGTGTTTTGTAATTTTTCATGATTTTGTTCTGTTGTTTTACATTAACTTTTAAACCGTACAACGTGTAGTGATCTAATAATAGAATTTATTCTATGATTTTGATTATTATGTGTTTCATTTATAAATGCAAGTTGAATTGATTTTAAACTAGAATTTCTCTAGCAGGATAGGTTTTTATTAAGTTGTTTATTTTTCTGTAGATTTGAAACTGCACCTTATTAGTTTAAATTTACATTTTTAGAATTACAATTTGCATTTAAATTAGAAGAGATTTAACAAAGTCTCCTCTCCACGAGAAAATCATCTTAGCAGCTAACGGAGCCACTAAACCCATCTGGAGAAATCATACCAAACGACTAGGGGGTTGCTTTAAGAACCCTGGATCGGGTTGTTTATCTTGCGTTGATGAGTGGTCAATTCCACCTGTCAACAAGACTTTCAAAAATAGTTCAACTCGGTTCCGAGGGAGGCCCTTTATCAATGGCTTTGAGACATTGGCACTGTAGAGATCCTCATCACTATTTGCATGCACCTTTATGAGTTCATCCTAGGCCACCTCCATATAGCTCATGGGTTATCATATTTTACCCAGAGCACCAATGAAGCAGAGGTTTCTTCTTTCCCACATCTCGTTTGGGATTTGTATCGATGCACTAGTGTCCTTCCTAGATGAGAATATCCGGCACAAAGATGAGTGTCTTCATCAAATCTTGTTCTCCATCCTTCTTTTCGCAAATGAAATGATCCTCTTAGCCTCCACCCTTGAGGGTTTTCAAGCACGGTTTGATGCCCTATCCAAATTTTGTGATCTTCAACAATGGAGTGTCAACCTAGGTAAAATTGGGGTAATGATCTTCAATGACTCAAAAAAAACCCTCATGAAATTCCACTTCTTTTTTTGGGGAGAGGAGGTTGAGATTACCACGACGTATACCTACATGGGAGTCAAATTCTTAAGGATTAGTTTGGGTTAAGGTAGGTACACCAACCATGGATCAATAAGGGGTATGGATCCCTTTCTCTTCTTGAGAAAAATTGTTTCTAAAACCACTTCTAGGACATCTCATCCAACATGGTACCTCATGGTCTGTATTATACAACTCAATTATTTATGGTTCAAATGTGTGGGGGACCATCTTGCTTGAGTTGGAGTGGACCATAATGGAGAGTGTACAAACCTGCATGCTCTATTGCATCATTAGAATCAAGCAGAGAGTTCCTCATGCCTTTGTACAAGGATAATTTGTGGTCCACCCCTTTCAACTCAACGTTGTAATGTACTTAACCAGTAGAGGCAATGAGATATGAACAATGTTCAAAGAAATATAAGTGTGAAAAAACAAATACAATAGACAGTGGGATTAAACCTACAAAACATAACCCTTGTATTGATAATTCCAAAAGAGAGAGAGAAAAGTTCACAAACCTCTTCAAGGGGGCAAACTCCTTTGAGCAAAGCTCCAATACCATAACAGTCCTTCACAAAACATTATGTAGCCTTCTAACTCTATAACTAGTTTCTTACTAGCAAAACCCTAACTACTTGTGATATTGTCATTAATGAGTACCAACCACCTAGTGGGCCTTATTTAATAAAGACAACCTTTTTACATTAAGTTACTACCCACTAACTATCTATCCCTTATTCAATGAAGATAATCTCGTACATTAATTGGCTAACCTCCTAAGCACCACAAAGTAGGAAAGTTAAGGTAGGACCCTAACATAGACCACTTCAATATTGGTCTCACCTTTGCATCATATCCTGCATTTTTCCAACTTGATAGCCAGCAAAGAGCACTATATGTACCTTGCATATTGCTCCTATAAGGCCCTAACCTCAAACAAACTCGTGGGCCAATTTCATGGTTGTTCATTTTAAAAGGTTTTAAGTCTTCTCCATTTAGTTAGCATCTCAATGGCCACCTCCCCCATTTCAGATACTCTTTTGACACCCTAACCATCAAATGTTGAATACACAAGAGATGAACAAGATTACTAAAGATGGAATTTACAAACAATATGTCTAGGCCACTATGTTGTTTCGTGTGGTTTATCATAGGCCAAGGATAGAATCCAAGCATCAAATTACACAAGAGGATAGGATTTACTAGTTTACATCATATGTAGAGGAGCATTTTATTTTTCGTTGCCCTATCTATTATGAGATTCAAGGATGATTCAACTACATCATCAATGAATCCCATAACTCCCTCTCCACTTTCTTTTAAGACTAGAATTAGTGGTGTTTAGCCTTGTTCTTGAGGGAGGCATTGGGCCTCTCTAAACCTGTGTGCTCTATTGCATCATTAGAAGCAAGCAAAGAGTTCATCATGCCTTTGTTCAAGGAGAATTTGTGGTCCTGCCTCAACTTGACATTGTAGTAATATAACCAATAAGAAGTAGAGATGTAAGACAATATTCAAAGAAATAGCAGGGTGAAGAGGTATTTTTAATAGAATGAGCCAAACCTGCAAAACACTTGGCCCTTTATATTGATAATTCCGAAAGAGGAGTTTAGGAGCTTCTTCAAGTGGGCAACCTCCTTTCAACAAATCTCGAATATAATGATAATCCTTCACAAAACATTATGTAGCCTTAAAACTCTATAACTCGTTTCTCACTAGCAAAACCCTAACTTGTGATCATGTCATTAATGGTACCAACCACCTAATTGGGCATTTGAAATAAGACAACTCTTTTACATTAAATGTAACGCACTAACTATATAATTACCCTTATTCAGTGAAGATAGTCTATTATATTAATCGACTAACCTCCACAAACTTTAAAGAGTAGGCAGGATTTGAGAATTTGGACCTAACAGACCATTTTCCATGACCGGTCTCATAAAATACTTGTCACAGTCTGACTTGATAGCCAACTGAGAGCTTATATGTACCCTGCTTTGCCACTCATAACGCCTAACCTCAAAACAAATGGTTGTTCGTTTTTACTCCTCTAACGCCCTAACCTCAAACAAATGGTTGTTCGTTTTAAAAGGTTTCAAGTCTTCTCCATTTAGTTAGCATTATAATGGACCACCTCCCCCCTTTCAGATACTCTTTGGACACCCTAAACATTAAATGTCAAATACACAAGAGATGAACATGATTATTAAAGATGACAACTACAAATAGTATCTCTAGGCCACTTTCTTGTTTCACGTGGGTTCTCATGGGCCAAGGACAGAAGCCAAGCATTAGATTACACAAGAGGATGGGATTTACTAGTTTACATCATATGTCGGGGATCAAAATGGAGGAGCATTTTATTTTCAGTTGCCCTATCTATTATGAGATTCAAGGATGATTAAACTACCTCTTCAATGAATCCCATAACTCCCTCTCCACTTTCTTTTGATACCTGAATTAGCGGTGCTTAGCCTTGTTCTTGAGTGAGACATTAGGCCTCTGATCTTCCACATTGAGACAAGCCCCACACCCCCTCCCCTCAGACCAAAAATTACTCAGTGGATTACATCCTTATTTTCGGTGATCCTAGCATGCAAGGGCACCAAGTGGCAACTCGACAAAGATGTCATCCCAACAAGGTCCAAATATGAGAGATATTAGGGGGCCTCTTACTCCCCATCAACAAGACTTGTGCCAAGTTGTCGACTCAAACACCGAGATAGGACTCGACCTTCCAACGAACAAAACTTTGCTTATAGACATTCGTCGTAGACACCCCCCTTGCAACTGAGTGACATGCAAGGGACTAGTTCCTCTAGGAATCCTTCCATCACAATATTTTTCTCTTTGAACTCAAATGTTAGGACTGATACTTTTACGAAGGAGGATGACCCATAGTGCAGTGTTTCCTCCTCCTACAGTGACCCGCGAGGCATCCCTCCAGGGAGTTTTTGGTCTTTAGCTCTTAACCCTTAGTAGTATATGCATCACACAATTTCCCTATAACATGTTCTTCACTAGCTTTTAGACTTTTGACTATATATGTTTTTTATTTTTATAGAAGTGATCTATGTGCCTCCACAGAGTATTGATATTGTTGTACTCAAGCAGTGTCAATTGATCTATGTAATCACTTGTTGGACATTAATAAAATCATCTTATCTTAATTTGAAGCATTGAAAATACCTACTTATAAACAATTCTTCCTTTATTACACTTGATAAATAATACAATTATTTTTCTACATTATACATAATATATATTTTAGGGGAGAGCAATGGCCTCTGCGGTCAAGGAGTGAGCTAGTTCACCAGACTGCAGTTAGTTTTGGTTCTTTTTTACAGTTTCTCGGAGAGACTCTCTCCTCGGTTTTTTCCGGTGGTTTTCTCCTTCTCGACGTTTTTTCTTGACAAAGGGAGTTTCTAACCGCAGACCTTATGGAATCCACAGCCTACGTGGAAACCAACCCCTTGGACTCTGGGAAGCTCTAGGAGATGACAGGTGGAGGGATTATAGACCAGCTGGCTGAGAAGGGTGAAGCTCCTCTTCTTTCACAACAGCCTCTGGAGATCGAGCTTGAGTCCACTCTCCAGACCCCTCTGCTCGAAAATGTCTTCTTTAGGGATTTCACAGAACCCTGGCTACCTGGTTTATGCCATCCCGTAGTCGATACACTACCTCCCCTCAACCCGCAATGGGCCTCAGACCTGGAATGGTTTAACTAGACTGAAGGAGGCTTCTTAATTTCTTCGCCCTCCCCTTCTCAAGCGGAGTTAGGACCTTCTAGTTTTCACGGGGGAGAAAAAGGGCTTCCAGACAAGGCAACAGGACATGGCGCAGATGGGTTCCCCTTACTATCAAGGGAACAACTGGACCCTCCAAAAATTTCCACCGCCAAGGGCTTCATTTCATCCTTTTTAGATGCAGAGGAACATAGGGGTTTCGACTGGAATTTGGATTTTAGAGAGCACACACAAGCGGCTCCCATTCCTCTTAGTTCTAGCAGCAGTATTGATCCCAGTGGTCTAAGGAGGAAGACAGGGGAAGGGCACATGCTAAAACGGAAAAGCCTAAAGTCAAAAGGGAAAATTGGAAATTTGGTTCTCGGGGAAGAAGTGGATCTAAGTCAGGTTGTTCACATGGCAAACCAAACCATGGTGGGTCGAGCCAATGGAAGAACCTTTGCACTCAAAACCATGGCCGACTGGATGCATAATGCTTGGAAGGAACATCTTGGATATGTCCTTGAGATTTTTGAACTAAATAGGAACTGGTTTGTCTTCACTTCCCTACAACATGAGCATTCAAAGTGGGCATTAGGGAAACCCTGGAGCGTAAAAAACTCCCCCTTACTCCTTAAGCCTTGGAGCCCTCTTTTTGACGCCAACAAAGAAATGATGGATATTATACCGGTCTGGGTGAGGCTTCCGACGCTACCACTTCATTTTTGTTCCTTTGAGCACTTCAAATTAATTGGGAACTATTTTGGCGACTTTCTGGATGCGGATATGACCTTCGAAGAGACAAAGCAAAGGAAGGTGGAAAGGGTCTTAGTTAATTTAAATATTAGGGAAGGTATTGGCGAGGAAGTCGACCTCGACTAGGGAAGTTTCACACATACCCAGAGATTGGATTACGAAAATGTGCCCTTCGGGTGCAAGAGATGCCATCAATACGGACATTTTATAAAAAAAAATTGCAGTATGCCAGTCAGGACCAGAGGCATGGTTTATAAAATTGATAAAGGATGGCTCCAAAAGGTTAATACTCCTACTGCATCCTCAAGTGAAGGAATTCGGACTCCGGAAGAACAAGGCCGATGGTCTGAATCATTTCAAGAGGCTCCGACACTGGACCGTCAGACTACCACACTTGATTCAAGACACAAATCTTCAAAGGGAGAAGAAGCTCTGTGCACCTCCAAGACAGGAATGGGATTAGTACCTCACGCGACCACGAGTACTACTCTAACCTCCTCTCCTCCTATTATTGTTTTAATAAACAATTTAAATTTATATGGCAATGAGTGGTTAAAGGCTCTAAATTTCCTGACCCACACAATCCTTCCTCCTTTGCTAGCCACTCGACCTTCGGCTCCCTCAAAGTTCGAAGCAAACGATCCCCTAGAACAAAACGTTTTTGTTCGGTAGAAAAGGACACTTCCTCTTCTTCCTCAATGACCTCAACAGGGCACTACTTCCTTAGATCATAGAAAAAAGGTCCCTTGGGGAATTTAGCCACTGAGTCAGTAACTACAGAAAAAAGTGGGCGGGGGAGAAAATCGTTGATTTTGAAGGCACAGAAAAAAGCCAAAAGTGATATTTTGGCTAGCAAACAACTCTCTATTGAACAGGTGCTTAGAGCAAGACGAGCCCTTGGAAAGGGCCTGTGATGAAATGTTGTTCTTTTAATTGTCGGGGTCTGGCTGGATACCTTAAAAGACCAACCCTAAAAAGGGTGATCGATTCTAAACACCCTAATATTCTACTGTTACAAGAGATGTTGGGGGAAGGAGAGGAGATAAAATCTAGATTAATTTCCTTATTCCCAAGATGGAACTTTGAAACCCTGGATGCAACAGGAAGATCTGGAGGTCTGGCAATTGGATGGAACACCCATTCCATCAAAATCACAAATTCCTGGGGCTTTGAGTCTAGTCTTGGCATAACAATCTTTTTGTCGGAGCTGGATGAAAATCTTCACATCATCAACATCTATGGTCCCTGTCAGAACAGAGGTGCCTTCTGGGATAATATTTTCACTAAGTCTTTCCTGAAAGATCAGTAGGTTATCCTAGGAGGGGACCTAAACTTTTCTTTGGGGCTCTCAGAAGTTTGGGGAACACATGCGATTTATTGGATATTGAACCAATCAAACTCAAACCAACTTGGAGAAATAACATAGTGGGGGAAGATAATATAGCGAAAAGATTAGACCGTTTTCTGTTAACGGACTCTTTATTGAAAAATTGTGTTCACCTGAAGTAGTGGATTGGTTTTGGAGGCATTTCAAATCACTTCCCGATCTTTCTGGAGTTAAGACAAGGGTCGAGCAAGCCAGCTAGCCCTTTCAAATTCAACAGGACTTTCTTAACAGATGACTCCTTTACAAACTTGGTAAGAGAAAATTCGATCCCTTTTCTTCAAGAAAGCACACTCTCGGTTGCATCTCACTTTATTGAAAATCTAAAAAGGATCAAAGCAGAAACAAAGACATGGGCTTTCTAAAAAAGACAAACAGAAGACTGGAACTTAAAAATATGGAAACCCAACTAAAACAAATTTCGGAGGAAGAAGGGGGTGGATATGCTACTCTAGAAGCCAAGACGACACTACTCAGACTGGAAGAAAGGAGAAACAAATTACTCAAGGAAAATGAAGAATTGTAGAGGCTGAAAAGCAAAGCTATCTGGCTGAAAAGTGGAGATGAGAACACAAAATTATTTCAAGCTTATGCAAAAGGTAGAAAGTGTTCAAATACCATTTGGCATTTGAAGGATCGGGATGGAAACCAAGAAAATACATTTGAAGGAATGTCAATAATAGGGAAAAAAGTACTTTTAATAACTCTTCAAAGCATAGAACCGTTCTACTATAGAAGAAGTGGTACGTATGGCCCGGTACTTTCCTAGATTCGCCAATGATGAGAATAATAGAATGTTGATGGAAGAAGTTACTATTGAAGAATTAAAAGAAGTAATGAGAAGCTTCCAAAAAGACAAAAGTCCAGGACCATATGGTTGGACCATTGAATTTGTTTTAGGTTTTCTTGACCTCTTAGGTCAGGATATCCTAAAATTGGTAGAAGAGATCAGAATTACAGGGCAAATGCCACTAAGCCTAAATTCCACCTTCATAGCCTTAATCCCCAAAAAGGACAACCCTGATACCTTGGACGGTTTTAGGCCAATTTCACTCTGCAACTGCATCTAGAAAATTGTCTCCAAAATCGTAGCAAGAAGAGTGAAAAGAATCCTCTCATATAAAATTTCGAGTGAACAGTTCGGATTTTTGGAAGGTAGACAAATCCATGAAGCATTAGGGGTGGCACAAGAAGCACTACACAGCATAAAATCCAGAAAACTAAAAAGCGTAGTACTAAAAAATGATCTCTCCAAAGCCTATGACAGAGTAAGTTGGCTCTACATACGTCTTCTTCTAACTCACTTGGGTTTTTCAGTTTCCTTTGTTAGATGGATTATGTGATGTATTACTACAATCTCCTTCTCAATGCTTATAAATGGATCGGCCTCCCCTTTTTTTCACTCAAAAAGAGGCTTAAGACAGGGTTGTCCACTCTCTCCACTACTTTTTCTTTTAGTAGTTGAAGGACTCGGTAGAGCAATTTCAGAAGAAAAATGAACAAGATCTTTATCTGGTATCAAAATATATCCTTCCCTCCAAGTTACACATCTTCTTTTTGTGGACGATATACTTATCTTTAATACGAGCTCCAGAACTAAAGCGAAGACTCTGAAAAACACTTTAAGTCTTTTTTCAAAAGCTATCGGAATGGTTTTAAATGAAGGGAAGTCTTCCCTCACAACAAACTTACTCACTGAGGAGGAGGTGGGATTTTTCAGACAAAATTTTTCCTTTGTGGAAAAGAAATTAGAAGAAGGTTTGAAATACTTGGGTTTTGTATTAAAATCGAATGATTATAGGAAAGAAGACTGGAAATGGCTTCTAAAAAAAATTGAAAAAAGACTCATATCCTGGAGTCTCAGATGGCTCTCCAGGGCGGGCAGATTAGTCTTAATCAAGTCAGTTTTGGAAGCCATCCCATTATATTGGATGTCACTCTCTTGGATACCAAAAGGAATTATGGAGGCACCTCGAAAACTCACCTTCAGATTTCTCTGGAGCGGGAAAAAAGAATCACATGTGACACCCTGGGTTCGATGGAAAATAATTGTTGTTCCAAAGGCCCTTGGAGGTTGGGGCCTAAAACACATCTACTTGTTTCAAAGGCTATAGCAGCAAAAGGAGGCTGGCGACTGATAAGTACGACTAGTCTCTGGACAAAAGTAGTAATACAAAAATACATTGAACCAGATTCTTTGGTGACATGGATCAGAAGGGCAATTGGAAGGCAATTGTTAACTCTTACAGTCATAGGGGAAGGACTTTCCTGGAAGATAGGAAATGGCCACCGTGTTAGATTGGGAGCGGATCCTTGGGCTAGCAGTGAAGGTCAGCACCTCCTCCTAGACCAACTTATCCTCCAATTGAGAATCCAAGGCTACGACACACTAAACAAACTTGTCGATCCAAATCAAACAACCATTTGGTCACAAGGGTGGAAATCGGTTGTTGATTTTGGATTAGATGAAGAAGATGCAACGGAATTGGAAAGAGACATCTCAGGCCTAAAAAGAACATGGGTAAGACTCAGGGAACAAGAGGATAAACTTATCTGGGACCAGGCGACCTCAGGTATCTTTACACCAAAGGATGGGTATACATATTTAAACCGAGAACTAGTCCAAAGTGAGCCAACCTGGTGGTGGAAAAAACTCTGGAGGATAAATTGTTCGACAAAGTCAAAACTGTTTATGTGGAGTGTTTTAACAAACAAGGTACCAACCTGGGATATTCTGCCAAAAAGTAATTTTTCTGGCCCTGGTAGGTTTCCTATGTGCAAATCAAAAGGAGAAACCACTCTCCACCTTTTTCTGGATTGTCACTATATCAAGGAGGTCTAGACAGAAGTGTCAAGACACTTGAAACTACACATTTTATGGAGTGGCCACACTTTGGAGCAATCTTGGCAGGACTGATGGATGAACAGAGAAACTAAGGCCTACAGAATGTTTGCCTCTGTTGATAATATGGGGTGTATGGCTTGCACGAAACACACTCGTCTTTAAAGAGGTTTATTTAGCATCAAAAATCACAGCTCTTAAAAGCGTGGCCATCTACTCCTCTTACTTACCCACTGTTGGGAGAGTCAAGACTAGAAATATTTAAAAGGTTTCCATCGACAAAACAAAACCTTGGGGTTTTTTTTACGGAGCTTCCCAAAATAATAGATATGGGGTAGGAGGGATTTTATATCTCTTAGATTCTCACTACACACTGGCTTTTGGTCTTGGAATAGGAACAAACAATTTCACCGAATTAATGAGCCTCAAACTACTCATTGCCTTTGCTCTTGAAAATAAGAGTAAAATNAGATATGGGGTAGGAGGGATTTTATATCTCTTAGATTCTCACTACACACTGGCTTTTGGTCTTGGAATAGGAACAAACAATTTCACCGAATTAATGAGCCTCAAACTACTCATTGCCTTTGCTCTTGAAAATAAGAGTAAAATACTTATTGTATATGGAGACTCAAAAAATGTCATAAATTGGATAAATGGCACAAAGATGCACAAATATCAGACTTGCTAACATAGTGGAAGACATCAAATCCTTACATACTGCTTTTGATTATATTGCCTGCCATCATGTATACAGGGGAAAGAAATGAAGAAGCGGACCGATGGTCAAAAGAAGGCACACACTTGGACATGGGCCTTTGGAAAATTTCAGTTCCTAAATGATCATATTCATGAACATCCTCAACAAACTTTCATGTGAAATTACTGGACACTTTTTTGTGAATAGACAACCATATACAACAAAAACTACTTTGTGAAATTTTGTAAAATCCTAATGGATTCGATAAGACAGCAAATATAACAGGGAGGACTTCAACAAGCTTCGAAGCAGATCCATAGAAAAATAGTTGATATGAATACACTCTGGAAGTGTATCTACAAAATGTAATTTTGTTCTCAACTGATGATATAAAATTACGCTTTTTTCCTTCGAAAAAAATATATATGTTTTAAAATTATTTAATTTATATAATTAAGATCCAAACTCTAACCCATAACAGAAATATGGCGGCATACAAGGTGGGGTGCCTTTGAAAAATGGTTAGACTTATTGCCAATTATGTTTATAATTTAACCATGACTTTTAAATACATATTTTAAAATTATTTAATTTATATAATTATTTTGAATATATATTTTAAAATTATTTAATTTATATAATTATTTTGAATATTTATTTTAAAATTATTTAATTTATATTATTTTAATTGTAACTTTAAATGGTATTGGAGAGAACTTCTACAAGGCAATAAACTCAAGAAGCAATGCGACTAAAGTAGGACACTACCACATTGTCAAAGGATTAATAAACATTGAAAAGTATTAGTGAGTCAACCACAAACAGCCCCACAACCAAAAACCAAAGTGTTAATAACAAAGTCATCTGCAATACAAAATCATCTACAATTGTCACATTAGAGGTGGGATTAGAGGTCGGATAGGTGTGGTTGAGAGAACAATACAAAGTCATCTACAATTGTCACATTAGTTTTGTGCAAGATTACAACACACAAGAGGTGAGATACAAGTGGGACTGGTTGAGAGAGCAGTCCAAAGTCATTGCAAATGCCACTTTAAATACTAATGAAGGAATTTAAAGTTTGATCTTATAAAATAAAGTTAGATAACACATGAGTTGGCTAAGTGTGGTTGAAAGTTTTGCTTTCTTCTATGTCGAAATACCATGCATCTTGACACACATTTACAAGGCCCTAGATTGCAACCTTGAATGCAGGGTATAGGGACCTATTGGCCCCCATCAAGGGATTTGGGACAAGAGCCTCCAAGAAAAAAAAAAAAAAGGTCTTAAATAGTGTTTTTTTTTATGGTTTTCAAGCCATGGTTTTAGGTTCACTCTATTCTAATATCATTGTAAAATACCTATATATTGTATTGTACACTATTTTGTTAATACAATGAAAAAAATGTGTAGCTCTAAGTTCATTGAGTTTCCCAATTAAAGGTTTTCAAAGTAAATCTTTTGTATGTATGTGTTATTATTTACGTTTCATTTTTCTTAAGAATCTTAGTATTGTTTCTCTTACATAGATTTATCCATCTCTATTTTCTACAACACAAGCAACAATTACTTATCTTTAAATTGTCAAATATAAAGATGATTATAAGGGGCTCTCCACATCAACACTTTACACTTGTTGATGTTAATGTTAAATCCACATTGACAAGTAATAATAATGAATGAACTAAGTGGCAATGGGAGGCTAAGGAGAAAAACACATTGATAATGAATGAACTAAGTGGCAATGAGAAGATAAGGAGAGGAAACATGAGAAATGATGGGACAAAAGTGAGTTAAATCAAGAAATCGTAATACCTTGAGTCAATGAGGAAAACATAATGCCTAACCTGAATATCATATTGATTCAAAAAAAAAGGAAGCTGAATATCATATTGACAAAAAAAAGGGAACTAGCAATGTCTATTGGGAATAACCTTTGGTTGACTAACTTAAATTAATAATAAACTAACTTTTGTGAAAAGGTAGTGGAACAACTAGTTTTGGTTTTCGTCAGATATCATATATTGACAAAGAATGGAGGAACTAAGATATCACAAAGAATGGAGTAACTGGCAATGTGGAATATAACTTTTGATTAACAAGCTTGACATTAATCATTAGCCTTTGCTTCTTATCTTGGGATATATGTAGAACACACATTGGGAATAACTTTTGGTTAACTAACTCCAAATTAATAATAAACCAACTTTTCTAAAAAGATAGGGTAGCAACTAGTTAGGTAAGATATCATATATTGTCAAAGAAAAATATATTGAAAAAGAAGAGAGGAACTAGCCATTTCTATGGGAAATAATTTTTTATCGACAAACTTGACATTAATCATTAACTACTTTTTGTTGAGGGGTGGGAACAACTATTAGTTTGGGGATTTCATTGTGGTAAGAGTTAAGGTAGAGCAATGTGTCTCGCCTGTCTTATGGAAAGAGTGGAGAGCGTGAAAGGGAATTCGTTGAGATTTGAATATGGTAAGTGTTGTGGTTAGTAATGTGTTGATGACACAAAAAATGACAAAGGGGTTATGGGCATTCTAAAGGAGATGCAAGATACACACGTCCAAGTAGCCAACAAGAGAAATTGAAACCATCTAGAAGGAATCCAATGTACGCTATATACCGTTGAACTGGTTGTGGAAAACATCATGATTATAACAGTTGATTTTTACGAAGATCTTGGGAATGAATTCATACTCAAAACCAAGGGACTTCCTGCCCAAGTAACTCTTCTTGAGCATATATTACAAAGTCTCGTAAATATAAGTTTTCACACACTGCTGTCAAAATGAAACATCCAAAGCAATTGGATATACACTCGATAATTTTTTTGTTCAAAAATATTGAGCATGTATTTTACTCATCTTTGCTAGTTTTCGCTTCTCTTATACAATGAACAAAGGTAACCACCCTCGTCAACAAAATTTGTTTGAAAAGTTGAGGTGAAACCTACAAACCAGATTAAAAATATTAGAGGGACCACCTCTATCAAATGTAGTGTGTATTCCATGTTGTATTAAACATTCTAGGTCAAATCCACAAACCCGATTAAAAATATACCCCTGCCAATGCATATTCCAGGTTGTATACAAATATTCCAGTCTTAGCCAATGTAGTGTTATGCGAAACGTATAGAAACAATTATTTTTGAGTTTCTGCTACGATTATTTGTTTTGATATGTTTGAGGTAGATTATTTATTTCGAATGTTTGGGGTAGACATTAAGTACATTACTGTGACGCTAAGATGCTCACACATACTCTGCATATCACATGTGGAAGGCACAGTTGTGGGTAAACTGTTGTGTATATGCTCGGACGGTTTCAAAAACAATTGAATTTGCTTATAGCGTGATTTCAGAAAATTGAATTTGCTAATAGCATGGTTTTAGAAACAAAAGATCACCAAAATTATATTTGCATTCTCAAATACATAGAGAGGAGGGCGAGGAAGTATCACCTTGAAACGAAATCCAATTGAAGTGAAGGAAAATATTAGAAATATTATCATACAACAATATCACTATCACATAGAAAACCACAAGCCAAAGACAGCCCGTCTCTGTTAGTAGGAAGTTATAGTATCAAAGTGAATAGAAAGTTATAGTATCAAAGTGAAAGAGGAATATATCGCACAACCCAATAACTTGCACCCCAAAGCCAGACTATTTATTGGCAATGCCCCAAAATATAAAACCACAAGCCAAAGACGTCTCTGTTAGTAGGAAGTTATAGTATCAAAGTGAAAGAGGAACTTATCGCATAACCCAATAACTTACACCCCAAAGCCATACTATTTATTGGCAATGCCTTTGGTGCAGGTAATGTCTCATTATTCACAACATATACACACCAGGTAATGTCTCATTATTCACAACATATAGTATTGATGTGGAACAAAATCCCATCATAGGGGTATGACACTAAAGAGAGCTTGTGATAAAATAAAATGATTGCCTCTTCACAACCAAACCAGGGCGAGGAGATAATGACAATCATCTCATAATTCATTCATGAAAAACACCTTCTAAATCATTGTACATATGTGTAGATAAAAGAATAAACTGCAACTTTTGGAGGAATTAATTGAACTGATTTGCCCTCACACAAGCTTTGTTAGAAAACTCAGGCAAGTTCAATCCTAATCTTCAACTAGTTTTGTAAAATTCTGAAGTTCTTTCAGTTTTTTACTCATTCAGTTTACAAGTTTTTCCAGAATATTTCCTGCAAGTCGAGCTCATTTCGAGGATGTTACCCAGGGTAAACCCTAGTTTCTTCATTGTACAATATCAAATCAACAACAGTACTCGAAACCATTACAACTATTTACCCATAATGAGCACAACATATCATTAATGGAAATAAAACCTAGATGGGGAGGATAACACTCCATCCCACAACCACACGAGCTAGACCCAATTGACACAAGCAATATATTCATTATTAATATCAAAACTCCAGTGAACTACATAACAGCCTTACATAACAGCCTCACTGACAACTAGGTACAAATTTTAATGTTCTCTTCCCGCTAGGATATATTCTCAAATCACCAGAACAATAGCAAAATTCCAATCAGCTACATAATAGCCTGATTGACAACTAGGTACAAATTTATAATGTTCTCTTCCAGCGAGGATATATTCTCATACCACAACACCCCAACAGCTTTCACGGGAATCCAAAAAGTGTAAAACCCAAAACTAGACAATGAATAGAAATCTCAGTCGACTGTCAATCGAGGCAACTTTTGGAGGCATTGGCTGTACTGATTTGCCCTCACACAAACTTTGTTACAGAACTCAGGCAAGTTCACTCTTAATCTTCAACCTGTCTTTAATCGACTAGTTCTGTGAAATTTTGAGGCTTTTGGAGTTTTTCACTAGTCCAGTTTACAAGTTTTTCCAGAATATTTTCCACGAGTCAAGTGATAGTTTGGCTTTGTAAAGTTTTTTACGAACTCAAGTCAACAACGTGAAACTATAATCAACATAGTCAGGATCACAAGCAATATATTCATTATCAATAACAAAACTCCAATCAACTACCTAATATCCTAACTGACTAGGTACAAATTTATAATGTTCTCTCTTCCCAGCCAGGATATATTCTCATACCACAAATCATCACAACAGTTTTAACAGGAATCCAAATAGTGTAAAACCCGAAACTGGACAATCAATAGAAACCTGAGTGAACTGCCAATCAAGGCAACTCAATTACAAGGGTTTACAGACTAAAGATATTTGCAGAAGATCCTCAAGAACACACTGGTAAACAAAATTACGTTGAAGACCTGTCTTCATCATGTAACTAATAAGATCTCTTCTTCAAAATTGCATTTTGTAGGGTATTGTACAAAAGATTGACTATGCATGAAAAATTCCCAAATCGTGAATAATAAGATGTATGGGAAGGAGAAAAAGCTTGACTGTTTTTTAAATCTTACCAACACATAAACTTCAGTTACAATCACCAAAAGATAAAATCTTGATTTCTAAAGCTGACCAAGTGTAATGACACAATGCAGCTAATTTCCAAAAACCTGTTCAATATAGCAATATTTAAGGTAGGATGAGCTAAAGGATGAATAGCCTAACGATAAGCTAATAAATGAGTGCAAACCATCTAATATGTTTCAGCAATGCATGGGCATTTGCAACTGCAGTATTGATTTCATAATAGAGTCCAAGTCAAAACTGAAGACCGCTGACAAAAATTAAGATACAGTACATCAAATATAGGAGAGTCAAAAAAATAGATATCACTGGCGAGAAAACAATGTAATTTCAAGGCTTCTCCCCTCCCAAAGATAAACTATTGAGGAGCCCAACTTGAGGGCGCAGCAGGAGCTGGTTCCCAACTAGCTGTACCAACTCCAGCTAGAGGTTGTTGCGGCACAGGGGCTGCATCCCACCCTGCAGCAACTGCAGGCATGGCTGCATCCCACCCTGCAGCGGCTGAAGCAGGTATGGCTGGAGCAGCTGCCATATCCCATCCCACAGCATCCGGAACTGATCACAAAAACATGGACTCATTAAACACAATTATAATTAGGGGAGTCACACGGAAGAGATCACGTGTCCAAAATCTCATCCTTTAATCAAGTTTGGAATTTAAAACTACAAGGAAAAAAGACTAATAGCTTCTGAAGAAGTGAAGTGCAAAAATTACAAAATTTAAAGAATTCAAAATTTAAAATTCGAAAGAAAAACAACTGCCAGCTTTTAAGGATTTAAAAATTGAAGGAAAAAATGACTAGCAGCTCTCAAGAAGTAACAATAAAAACACAAGTCTTTAACAGGACTGGAAAATTATAAAAATCAGAGAGTAACAAAAAGAAATTCACCAGGAGCAGCCATCCAATCAGCGCCAGCAACTGGAGGCACAATGCCAGGAACTGCAGGTGCTTCAGACTCCCACTGAGCATCAGCAACCTCTGTAGGCCATTGCTCTGCGCCAAGAGTAAAAGTAGGAACATATTCAGCTTGAGCAACCTCCTCTTCTTCTCTTTCCTTGGCTTCCTCTGGCTCCCTGTAAAAGAACAAGTCAACCTGCAAAAAAGTAGAATAAAAATGAATTTAGGCACAAAGTTATCATAAAAAATTTCATCTACAATGATTTGTAAACCATAAATGAAGTATATTAATTGGCCTGGACTTGAGTTTACCATGACATCCCATTTACGACCTGGGGCAATTGTTCCTCGCATCTGTAAAACCATCCTTGCCAACATCCAAAACAGACAACCAATACTGTGCTTGCCCTTGTTGTTCGCAGGAATACCAATGTCAACATGTTTCATTGGAGAATCGGTGTCACAAAAAGCAATAGTGGGAATATTACCAAGGGCTGCTTCTCTTATAGGCTACAAGTCAGCAAAATGATGGTTGTAAGAATAAAAGCTTTTAAAAGTTTAAAACATGCAGCAACCTGTAACATAGTTAAAAGTTAAATAATTCAAATCACCAATTACTTAACCCATTACCTGATGATCAGTCCTTGGATCAGTAAGAATCAGAAGACGAGGCTCGGAAAATGATGTCTGAAGCTGATTTGTAAATGTTCCAGGCGTGTGCCTGCCAGCAATTGCATGAGCTCCAGTAAATTGGGCAAATTTCAGAACTGCCCGCTGACCATATGGCCTTGCAGATTGTACAATTATATCCTGAGGGTTCTCTATTGCAACAATTACTCTTGCAGCAATCTGCAGCTTTTCCCAAGTCTTACCCAAGTTGATGATAAATATGCCTGAAAGCAACATCACAAAATTGAACATTATATCAGAAGCTCATACAGAAAAGAGCCCAAGTGAACGAACAACTTGCGGAAAAACAATTGGGCAATTGATTCAACTGATCTATGAACAAGCTTCTCAAAGACCAACAAATTAAATTGCTACAGCTTTGCTGTCAATCTATACTCTTCCAATACCACTCGTAAATAATTATTCCTGTCGAAATGGTTCTTGGATGCCTTTTCATCTAACTTATCAATGACATAGGTTACACACTCAAGGTCAAAACAAACATCCAGAGACAGGAATTGAAGGTTCCAACATTTTTTGTCACCTGAAATTATTGTCACTATAGTATATAACCCTRGTGTTATATAGTATATAACCCTAATAACAGTGAGTAGCATACAACATTSTCTCGTATCRACAATATTCACGCAATAGGACCATACTCCGAGAGGGTTGCATATAATACAGCACACCAGTGTGAACCCATCAGCCTCACAAGCATACTAACCACAATACCAGCAAACACTTAACTTGCAGAACTTCAGCAATGCTAGTACCAGAAAGTGGAGAACCTGCTAATATCTCAAGCCAAGGACTTGGCCACAAGATCTGCCTCCAAATGCACAAACATTTAGGTGCAAGTTTGCACCTTATAAGCCATCCTTGGAATGCAGAGCGTTTGAATGTTCAATAAACACACCGACCAATAAATTAAATCACTACCATAAAATTTAAACAGTTTTGTTGTCCATTTATACACTCTTCTGATACCAGTTGTAAATAATTATCCCTGTCAAAATGAATGCTGGATGTCTTCCTTCTAACTTATCAATAACTTAGGTACACATACATAGTCAAACAAGCATCCAGAGACGGAAATAGAAGTTTTCAACGTTTTTCCTGCCACTTGAAAATACTGTCACGTGGAGAGCAGATTTTAAGTGGTACACATTCCCCTCAACACTAGCGGTAGAGTAGTTTATAACCCTAATAACAATGGGTAGTGTACACCATTGTGGCATATTGACAATATTCACGCACTAGGAACTTACTCCAGTGGGATTGGATATAATAATAAGTACGGCACACCAGTATGACACACATCAGCCTCACAAATAAACTAACCACAAAGCCAAACTCCAATGGAGTTKKATATAATAGTAAATACAGCACACCAGTATGACACACATCAGRCTCACAAGTAAACTAACCACAAAGCCAAAAGACAATTAACACACCAAACCTTGAGCAAGGTTAGTGCCAGAGAGCAGAAGCCTGCTAAATTCTCAAGGAGAAAGAATTGTACCCCAAGAAATGTTAAATTCACAGAGATTTAAGTGCAAGTTGCACCTTATAAGCCATCTTTGGAATGCAGAGAGTTTGAATGTGCGATAAACACACCTATGCCCACACTCAGACTCAAGAAGAATAGTCATGAGCTAGGCTGCGGGGGAGCACCCCCCCTCCCTCGCTCCTGCTCCCGAAGCACGCTCCCTTCTGGGAGCGTTTTTCAGGAGCACGCTCCCTAGGGAAAAAAAATGCTCCCTGCCTTGAAACGCTCCCTGCCTTAAAAACGCTCCCTGCCTAAAAAACGCTCCCTGCCTTAAAAAGTCTCATAACAATGCTTGGAAGCGGAACTTTTGGATGAATATGATGGTGATCTTATACTCAGAGGAGACATGCCACCCCCATTCATTAGCAGCGTTCCAAATGCATCAATTTTTCCTTTATCTTCACATCGTCCATTGTCATGTGGGGGCCATTCAGCTGCTGGTCATGTTCCACAAACACTTCCATCTACTCCTACTCCTTTTCTTCAAAGATCACGAGAGAAGAACCTAGAAGTTTCTTGTGGCAAGAGGAAAACTTAGAGCATAGTACTTAGTACTTGCTACTATATAGTATATACTAGATCTCTATTTATGTTTCCTGTTTAGTAGTCTCTAGAACTTAGTACTTTGTCTTGACTCTTTATTATAGCTTATTTTGTAAACAATGAAGTTATGAACATTATATGACAGTTTACCTTTGAAGTTTGAAGTCTGAAATTTGAACTATTGATTGAATCTTACAGAGCTCTTTGGTAATGAATATTGATGCTCTAGAGTCTATTTCATTTTGTGGTTGATGTTGTCTGTTAGTATGTTACAATCTATTGATGACAAATGTTTATGATTGATGTTATATGTGTACTAAATGGTTGGTGCTTTAATGATCATCACTAATCAATTAGTTAAATGATCTTATATCTATGTTTTCATGTTTTTTGCAATTGATTCGACATTCTGCATGCTTTTTATATATATATATATATATATATATGTATTATATAAAAAAACACTCCCGCTCCCGGAAATTTTTGAAAATCGACGCTCCAGCTCCCCCCTCCCAACAGCCTTGGTCATGAGTATGAGATTAGCAAAGCTTTATCTCCATACTGTGCCTGGGGGATTTATGAGTCCTTTGCCTGACGTATCGAGCTCTTAGATTACATCTTACACCTCAATACTGCCACTTGGCTTCCACTCAAATCCTAAGGACTTCAACCTCTTAGAATAAATCTTACAACTTAATACTGCCACTTGGCTTCATGTTCAAACCTAAAGACTGACGCAAGTAGCAGGTGACATGCAAAGAAACATAAGCATCCTTCCTGATGTGAACTGAACACATGATCAGTCTCCTGTCCTGAACATACCCATCAACTGACCAAGATGCATTGACTAAAAGAAAATCACCCCATGAACAGACAACTCCATTGTATTATAATTCTTCAGACTCTTTACTTTCCAGATAAAATGCATTTGTCGGATCTTTAAAAATGCATGCCATATTTTAAAGTGAAGTTCTTCACACTAGGAATTTTTTTATCATCTTTATGTTGTTTGAACTTATTTCTGGATTATCCACATAATCCATTTCTTGTGCTGTTTCAAGGCTAAAAGAAGTTATGATTTTTAAGGATATTAGCTATCTATGACTCAACATATGTAAAGTGCTCTTTCGTTTTTGAGATGTTCACTGTGTGTTATTATCGATGTTGCAAATTTCGTTTCGGTGAATATATGGTCGAGGGTCTAGAACGAATGAAACTTATCGGAAATATGGGGAAAAATATTGGCAACAATAAACTTAGAACTGAAGAATTTTAAAAATAAATTTCGGACAAATTGACAACTTGAAAAACTCGGGAGAAATAAAAAATATTGGGAGAAATCTTAGCTATTTGCAACACTTATTATTATCCTAAAATAACCTCTATGTTATTAATTTTCTTTGTGGTTAGAAAACCCCAGTCATTTTCGTTGCTGCACCCACCCATAGTGAATTGCATAATCTATCTTGCTGCTTGCATTAGTTGAAGGCACCAATCCAATTGAACAAGGGTTTCCGTCATCAAGGGCCATATAGCTCAGCGGTAGAGCAGCCCACCGGCCAGGATAGGTTGGGGATCTGATACCTAGCCTCTCCAATTTTCAACAAGGTATCAAGGACATGTTTATAGGTTGATTGGTAGTGTCTAGGAGGCCTGAGCCAAACTGTGGCTTGGGAGGGAGTGTTCAAGATAGAAATTCACCATTTGAAATTCAACTAGAGCAGATACACAGAGCAGTTCCCCTGGGATGTGGCCAAATCCTGACTTAGTGCTTGAAATTTCTGGAGATTGACCCCAATGTTTTGAGTGGGCACTCCAACCTTCATCAAAGCTTTATTTGTCCCTATGATGATGAATAGACATTTCACAAAATGCAGCCATTTCAATCTCCCAATTCAATCTATGGAAATTTTAAGCACTATGATGACTAACTGTGAAAACCTTCATACTCAAATCCTAACTTGTTCAATATGCTATTATATGTANTGATCTTATATCTATGTTTTCATGTTTTTTGCAATTGATTCGACATTCTGCATGCTTTTTATATATATATGCATCAATATATATATATTTTATGTATTATATAAAAAGCGCTCCCGCTCTCGGAAATTTTTGAAAATCGACACTCCTGCTCCCCGCTCCCCGCTCCCAACAACCTTTCTTCCCACACTCCCGCTTCCTAAAATGCTCACGCTTCGTGCAAGTGCAACACTGCTTCTAAATGGGACAATGAGCATATTTCCCAAGTCAAATGGTCAAAGAAGAGGAACATTTTGGTCTACTAGCCATTGAAGGATTTTTAGCAAGTCAAAGATTCTCTCTCTCCAAGCAAAATGATTAATTAAGCCACTAAAAGACCAAACCGTCCCCTTTGGGACAAATTGTACCTCTTCATGGATTTGAATAGTAAAACTAGCCGTTGGAGTAAAGAGAGGTCAAATGTGGACGGAATATGACCGTTGTGCTCATTCTTCAAGGGGAAGCTGTATCTAAAAGGGAACATTGGACTTTCTCCACCAAATCACACCTTCTCCCAGGCCACACGATCTCTCTCTTGGTGGAGCGAACCTCTCATGTGGACATTTTCAATGGTCAAATGTTCCAAGATGGATTTTATCCCATTTTTATCATGGAGTTATGTAATAAAAAATATTATTTGATGGGGTTTAGCCTCCAACTAATTGTGGATGAGCAAACCAAGAAAATATTATTTTATGAGGGAGGAAGAAACTAGCCGTTACAATAAAAACTATATAAGGCTAGCCCCTCCTCTAATTTGTTGTTGTTGAAACTTTGTGAGATCATAATGTCATATTTTTGAACTCAATTCTCTTGTGTCACTGTGGATTGTCTGTTGAGATTTGGATACCTTGGAAAGTGGTCCCCATGTGCTTATGAGTCTCTAAGCACAAAGGGGGAAGACTTTTACCCTCATACTTTACTTTATGATTCTAATTTCACTTTGACTTAGGAGTTTTNGATACCTTCAGCATCCAATCAATTCGCAGAAATACAACACTCTAAGCCACCTAAACCATATAAACAAGCAGCATCGTAACAACATTGGTCGAATGCTGTCAATTCACAGAAACACACACAAATTGCCAAAATCTTCCTATCATGTAAATCCACGGCCTTTCGGGTTTACTGGAAAAACCTTAACAGCAATCACCCATTTACCGAAAACCTCCATAACATAAAATGCTACCAAAATATCCACTTCCCACAACATAAAAATACTTATAAACACTAAAAAACCCCCAATCCTTGTAGTTTCGAGAGAAAAACAAACAAACTTATGCATAATAAAAATCCCTATTTCTTATAGTCTTAGCGAAGAAAGTTCCGTGAAACAGAAACGCCATACAGCTAAAGCCGTCAACAAACAGGCTTTTCTCTTCTCCGTCAGAGCTTACCGTCTGAGCGTCTCTTGTAAACGTAACGCTCCATCTGAAAATCACAATTTTTAGTGCCGAGGTGGACATCTGCTGCAAGCATCATTTGAATGTCTGCTTCTCTCTGTGATAAAACCCCCTTGGTACCCATTTTTTCTCTGCAACAGAAAAATCTGAGCTCTGTAACAGATCTACCAGCGGAATCTGTTCTCGTATGGATGATACTCCGCCACCGCTGTAACGAGGGCTGTATGCGGCCTTTTGCTAATAAACGCCGATCACGTTTCAACAAAACCCTTGCTGGATAAAACCCTAGCAATAATCCGCTGTTTGAGTTGGTCACTTGCGAACCCGTTACAATAGACCGCTTGCGGTTTGGTCGAGTGTATGAAATTTAACCGTCGATTGACTAAAAACTCATTAGGTTAAAAAGTTACATATTCTTACATTTTAAGATACAAAAGATAGGAAAAATATGTAAAAAGTTACATATTCTTACATTTTAAGATACAAAAGATAGGAAAAATATGTAACATGTGTTTAAAAAAATAGTAAAAAATAATTTTTTTTTAATAATAAAATTTATTATGATTATGATTATGATGATGATTAAGTTTTACTAAGATTGAATTGGTCTATTAGACTTTAAGAGGGTAAGTGATTACTTGTGAATCTTTAGAATTTTGTTTATGTGTTTGAAAAGCATTAAGAGAAGTTTTACAAGATCACCATACTTTTGTTGAGTTAAGAGGTTACGAAGGTTGGTAGTGTGACAAATATTTTGAAAATGAGATCTAATATGGGTATAGGCTGGACAATCTAAGAGAAAGTGATTTTCATCTTCAACCTTCTTAGCGTCACAAAGGTGACACACTCTTTCATCCCATGGCGTTTTAGAAATTAACCAACGCCTAGTTTCACTATGGAGCTCGTGAGAATTTGTTCTTATCTTAGCAATGTTTATTTTTTTCTTTACACTTGCAAAACAATAGATAATTTTGATCTTCTAGACTAGGGTTGATTACATCTTTATAATACCTTAATTTTATTTTTTCCTCTAACTCTTTATCACACCACATTTTCTCTTTAAATTTTGATTTGACGTTTTTTTTTAATAGTATTTTTATTCTGCAAAATGGTGTCTTCCATGATTCCCCAATAGTTTAGCCAAGACTGGGCATCTTTATGTCATCCTCGCTTGAGTCGATGGTGATTATGACTCGATTTTGAAGCAATTTTAGGAAGCCTCTTGTCTTCCATGTTGTTTAACTTGTTCGTATACATTAGGTATCTAGTCATAGCCATCTCAATGGGATAGGGTGTATTTCCTTTAATTTTGAGATTATAGGTTATAAAAATTTGTTGTATTTGCTCTATCTTTCTCCAAGATTCACGACAGATACTATAGCCCCAAACTTCACATCCATAAAGAATAACATATGTAACAAGAGTCTCAAAGAGGAGTTTCTTCTTATCCCAACTCCAAAGATCAGTTGATTTACAATTGTTTTCAAACCCATAATAAGTTGTCCATCCCCCAATAATATGTTTCTCAATGCTATAATTCCAATTGAGCTTATGGTGAATATCGATTCCAAGATATTTGTATGAAGTCACTTTCTCCAAGTTGTTGTTGTCATATACGAAGGTATCATAAGGGATCTTATTGGATTAATAATCATGACCTTAGTCTTATGAGTATTAACAATCATACCCATATTGAAGCAAAAATCCTTGAGGATTCTTAGTTGGTTTTCAAGATCATGGGGACTCCTTACCATAAGAACAATATCATCAGCAGACAGAATAAGATTGATGATTATACCAATAAGAATAGGGCTGACACAACCTACTTTTTATTATCAAAACTAAAATATAATTTAATTATTTTTTATAAACAAATTAAAATTACCATATATTGGTTAAAACTCAATTAAAAAGTTCATGAATGCTCTTTTTTTCATCACAAACTTTTACAAACAAGGGTTGCATGGCAATGCAGTCCCTACCAAGTTAGTTGGGAAATACATGTTGAACAATTAAACTTAATATAACTAAATGCATAAGTAATGAATATTTTTTGTCAAAAGATAATAATTGAGGTTTCTTTGTTATTCAAAATGGTTATAAGAACCGAATACTCAACATATGGAATATTCAAGCGTAGACAACGCGTATTAGTGAAGAGGTTTCACAAGTGACTAGTGATCACTTAAGCCTAGTTCGAGTCGAGCGGATGAGGTGATGATGGCTTGAAATATGACAACAGAAGACATTTCTCGGAAATCTGGCACCCACAGAGGCTTGCGTGGTGTGGTCATTTCAGCCATCCAAGATCCAGTTACCACCCAAATTGTACTTCATTATAAAAGCCCTAATCCACAAGGTACAACTCAAGGGGAAATTGTTAGGACGGTCACCACTGTCACCTCTTCTCCTCTTCACCTACAAATGCGAAGTCACTGAAGTAGTAAAAGAAGTCCCCTTCGGGATCTCCTGCCACCTGGCCTATTGATTAGCCTTATGAACCTCCCTCTTATACTTGGGAGAGATAGAGTACAGAGAAAGAGTAAAGAGAGAGAGGGTTCCGAAGGAGATCGACTCTCCCACCTGGGCGTTCCTAATTTCTTTCCCACCCCTCCTTCTATGCTTATATTCATTCCTCCCAAGCCTTAGTTCTGTTTTATACCCGGTTACGAGAGGAACCGGGTTGGGTGGGATAATTAGGAGGGAAAAAAGTTGATCCAAGCTGCCCCTACAGTTTCAACCCCTATGCTTTATCTGCTTACACTGGTGGATCGACTGAATCAAGGTAAACAACCGAATATTAAGTTGAATGGAACTATAATATTCATAAATATAATATAAATATAATAAATATATTATAAATATAATAATAAATAATATATTAGATAATAGATATAATATAAATATAATAATGCATAATAATAAATACATAGTACAACTTTNTACTCTAATTTGTAGATAATGAGTTGATATTATTTTCAACAAAGGTAAATATGCCTTGAACATAATCTGATTTTGTGTTTGGGTCATCAAAGGGCCCAACAATAAAGTTAGTCATTGATTTTGTTGGTAGGCACTCTAATGACCTAAAAACATAATCAAGTTAAAGATGACTACAAATATGTATATTCAAAGTTGACTTATAGATCTAGGAGAATTGGTAACTGGTTGAGATTACCTAGGCAAGACCCAGGTTCAAATTGAGTTAGTTGTCACTATAAACGCTAGGTGAGGTGCAACATCCTACAAGCCACACCTGACAAGAAACTCAAGCCTCGACCTGAAGATGAGAAGTCCCAAATAAGGGCACCTACACTTTGAAGAGAAATTTCACTATCGAACAATTATTCTAATTTGATATGGAATTATATAGTCCAATCTACCAATTTACATTTACTTATAAAAAGGTTGTCACAAATCACTAATCGATTGACAAGTTTAGTCTATGAAACAAAGTGGAGATTCTTCATTTCACCCAAGGGAACAATAGAAATAGGAAAAGTAAGTGGTAGATTTTGATACACTTCNAATTTACATTTACTTATAAAAAGGTTGTCACAAATCACTAATCGATTGACAAGTTTAGTCTATGAAACAAAGTGGAGATTCTTCATTTCACCCAAGGGAACAATAGAAATAGGAAAAGTAAGTGGTAGATTTTGATACACTTCATTTCACCTCGGTGAATACTTAAAATGGGAGGAGTTGTTTGTCAAGACACATTAGAGAGTTCTTATCTGCATGGACTCAAACTCCTCTTACATCCACATCAAATGGGTTTTTGTGTGATTCCATCATCTCTCTTTATTGTCTCTAACCTTTGCTTCTCAAACTAATCAACTTGTCATCTTCCTACAAAAGTTCTACACCATTTATTTTTTCTTTTCCACTCACAACCTACATGGCTTTATCAATATCGACTGGGTTGGAGATCTATATCAACAAAGGTCGACCAATGGATATGTGTTCAAGATGTTTGGTGGAGCAATCAACTGGATGAGTAAGAGATAGGCAGCAGTATCCTTGCCAACAATAGAAGTTGAATACATGGCAGCCGCCCATGCAAGCAAAGAAGTTGTATGGATGCATCGATTGTATTCAAGGATTGGGCTTGAGAAGAGAACCATGAAGATAAATTGTGACAATCAAAGTGTAATATTTTTAGCAAAGAACCTAGCTTACCATTCCAGGACAAAGCATATTGATATATGTTGGAGATACTTCACACACACCTAGGAATTATTTTTCCTAAGGTTTTCCCTATGTTTACTAGTCATTATTCAGTCTCATATAGTCTAGGGAGAATATTCCTTTAGAATATTCTCTTCAGTTCACACTTCAATTTGATCAGTTGAGTGGAGTCTAGATGCCACATTGGGATCATCACCATATAGCGCATTACTCATGATCAAGGAATCACCATATAGCACATTAACGGAAGATTGAGAGACTAGTTAACTCAGACTAGGTGGCATTTAACTCCCATAACTGCCTGAGAGACTAGACTAGGTGGCAGTTAACTCCCATAACTGCTTGAGAGACTAGACTAGGTGGCAGTTAACTCCCATAACTGCCTGAGAGACTA
Organism: Picea sitchensis; assembly: GCA_010110895.2. NCBI lineage: Eukaryota > Viridiplantae > Streptophyta > Pinopsida > Pinales > Pinaceae > Picea > Picea sitchensis. Next base: position 55,841 of record SNQJ01S0058935.1, read on the forward strand.
GACTAGGTAGCAGTTTACTCCCGTAACTGTTGGTGTGTGTCCAAATCACTCTAGACCACCACTATGGCATATTGGATTTTCCTCCAGTGCGAATTAGTTGAGTTATACATAGTATATCATGTGTAAATTATCATTTCATTCATTTGGTTAATGAGAATTCTTCCATTCTTTCTCTCATGCTTCTCTTTTCTCATATTTTTTTTGCAAACTGTGTATGTCATTTGCTAGCTAGATCTATTATGTGTAGGTTCAACACATTTACATGGTATCAAAGCCGACAGATTGCTAAAAAAAAAGGCACACCAGATTCTTTTTGCAGGTACCGAAGATTGAAAACAGTGGAAAAATGGAATTTCCAAAAGCATTCATTCTTACACCGTACAATTTCTTTGCATGGAAAGAAAAGATGACAGTGCATCTTCGAGGCAGAGGATTATACAGGTTAACCATGGACATGGAGACCGAACCCACATCAACCATAGAAAAATCCAAGTATATGAATCGAATGGATGAAGCGCTTGGAACTATTTGCAGTCTCATTTCTCCTGAACTCCTCTTTCACATATCCTCTTGCAAAACCCCCAATGAACCCTAGACCACCATGGAAGGGATTTTTGGAAATCAGGATGAGATGAGGAGACACATGCTCGAGGTGGAATTGCTCATTTTGGATCCAAAAACCTTCGACAATCTCCAAGATTTCTTTACGAAATATAAGGATTTGTTGTCGCAACTCAAGGCTTGCAGGGTTGATAAATCTAAAGAGGAGAAACAAATGGTTCTCACCATTCTCTCCAAACTTGGTCTGGAATACTCAGTGTTTGTATCCACATTTCATTCAGTTAGGATCGCCTATGGAGCCACCTGGAAGATGCCCTCTCTTGAGGTCTTTATAGAATCTTTGACACAAGAGAAAAACAAGCTTATCAACATGGGAAAAACCAAAGGCCCAAAGACGCATGCACTTACTGTGCATGATGGCAGTGGTCATAAAAATCAAAAATCTAAAGACAAAGACAAAAGGAAAGCACATGCAAATCCAAAGAAGGAAGGGTACTCAAAACCCTTCAACGATGTGTCCATATCCAAAGATGGAAGGGGAGAAATGCACTTATTGCCATAAAGGATTCCATCCAGAATCCGCATGTATGAAAAAACAGATAGATCAAATGGCCCAAATGCTTCAACAAAACAACCTTGGAGATCGCATCCCCGAGGGTGCCAAGAAGAAGAAGTTAGAAGATCAGAATCCCAAGAAAGGTAATTCTAGCCATGCTTTGATTGCCATCAACTCCTCTCTTGATGCTTGGATCGTAGATTCAGGTGCATCACACCACATGGAAGCCACAAAAGAAGTATAATCTTCATTGGACACATGCAAAGGTCCTCCTATTCTGATGGGGGACAACTCTTTAGTCGAGTTCACCGGCAAAGGAAGAATTGAACTCGCAAACGAAAGCTTCGAGAATGTGCTACACGTTCCCAAACTTTCCGTCAATCTTCTCTCCGTCTATCAAATGAAAAACTCTGGCACTAGAAAGAGAGTCATATTCACACCTGATGCAATGAATATCTATGACATGCAAACCAATTCTAGGGTTGTTACCGGTGAGGTAAATCATCAATCCGGACTCTACACATGTTCTGAATTTATTAAACTAGATTCTGCATTACTGCTTACCCATGTTGATGAAAGCAGTTGGATATGGCATGAAAGGTTCAAGCATTTGAATTTTAGATATATGCAACAACTTAGCAAGCAGGGAATGGTTGATGGTCTACCTGACATCCACTTCTCCAAAGGAATTTGTGAGGGATGTGTTCTTGGAAAACACCCTCAAGAGAAATTCGACAAAGGAAAGACTCATAAGGCTTCCTCTACTTTAGATCGGATCCATAGTGACCTCATGGGCCCTTTTCTGCATCCATCAATCAGTAAAGCAAGGTACGTGCTCATTTTTGTTGATGATTTCTCATGTTTCACATGGATTTTCTTTCTTAGGCAAAAATCATAGGTCTTTCAACACCTCAAATATTTCAAAGCCCTTGTTGAAACACAGTTAGGAAAGAAGATAAAAGTCCTCCTAAAAGATAATGGGGGAGAGTATGTCAACCATGAAATACATGATCTTTGTCATGAGGTCAAGATTCAGTTACAGCACACGATTCCCTATACTCCGCAGCAAAACGAAGTTGCTAAGCGAAAAAATAGATCTCTAAAAGAGATGACATCTTGCATGCTACATGCAAAGTCACTTCCACATAGATTATGGGTTGAAGCACTTAATTGTGCAACCTACATCAAAAATAGATCTCCCCATTTATTGTGAAGGATAGGACCCCCTATGAGGCTTGGACTGGCCTCAAACCGGAAGTGACTCACTTATGTATATTTGGTTCTCGTGCATGGGCCAGTATTCCCTTTGAGAAGAGAAAGGCACTTGATCCACAGAGCACAAAGTGTATCTTTGTTGGATACCCCGATGGTGTGAAGGGATACAGACTCATTGATCTTTCCTCAGACTGTCTCATCATTGAGCATAATGTCCAATTCGAGGAAAGTGTCTCGCATGTACCTCAGCAGCCGCATGTAAACACTTTTGTTCTTCCACCTATCAGAGATGATGAGCATTCACATACCAACTCTTCTTCAGATGAGAGTTTTTATTCAAATGATTCAGATACCAAGTCAATACAGTCAGATGTAGATTCAGTCCATGCAGATGTAGATGCAGAGCCAGAGAAGAGGCCCAAGTGGGCCAAGACTACTCTTCGGGATGCAGAAGATCTTGTTGGGGATCCCGCTGGTACTAAGAGGACTCGATCTGATTTCAAGGAGCCTCCTCTTCCACTCACTTCCATTGAATCAACACCACTCAGGCATCTTTTCTTGGTTCAATCTTCAAATCCACAATCCTATGGCGAGGTTGTTGGAAATCCCTTTGGGAATCCGCCATGCATGAGGAGTACAAATCCCTCCTCGAAAACTAGACTTGGGATCTGGTTCCCCTTCCTTCAAGAAGGAAACTCTTCAGGTGCATATGGGTCTACAAGACCAAGAGCATAGCGGTTAGACAGGTTAGCAAATACAAAGCCAGGCTAGTTGCCAAAGACTTTCAGCAGGTGCATGGTATTGACTATGATGAGACCTTCGCTCTAGTAGCAAAGATGGATTCCATACATTTGGCACT
>SNQJ01S0058936.1:0-13891 GCA_010110895.2 Picea sitchensis
AAATCATACTCACTCATAAACTCACTCCACTGCCTTTTCCTAGCATTCAGATCCCTTTGAGTGAAGAGATGTTTTAAACTTTGATGGTACGTTTTGAGCTCAAAGTTTCGCCCCACAAGATAGTGCCTCCAAAGTTTCAGAGTCAGCATTACAACTGCCAACTCTAATTCATGAGTCGTGTATAACTCTTCATGTTTCTTCAACTTCCTTGATGCATAAGCTATCACTCCTCCATCCTGCATTAGCACGGTCCCCAACCCTTTCTTCGAGGCATCCATGCAGACTGTGAAGTCCTTTTCCATATCCAACACTCGTAGATTTGGTGCACTAGTTAGTAACCTCTTAAGCTTGATGAATGCACTATCACATTATTCTGTCCATTCATACCTGACCCCCTTGCGCTGTAAAGTGGTGATGGGTTTCGCTATTTTTGAGAATCCTTCCACAAATCTCCGATAATAACCTGCTAGCCCCATGAAGCTTCTCACCTCATGGCCATTTTTTGGCACTACCCACTCCATAATGGCCTTTACGTTTTCAGGGTCCATAGAGATTCCTTCACCGGAAATGATATGACCTAAATAGTGCATCTCTTTCTAAAAGAAGGAACACTTCAACAAATTACCATACAATTTGTTCTCTCTAAGGAAGGACAACACCACTCGTAAGTGTTCCTCGTGTTCTCTTTCATTCTTGGAATAGATGAGGATGTCATCTAGAAAGACTTGTACAAAACGGTCTAAGTACTTCCAGAATACATCGTTCATGAGGCTCATGAATACTGCTGACGCATTGGTCAATCCAAAAGGTACTATGACAAACTCGTAATGCCCAAACCGAGTTCGAAAGGCAGTTTTTGGGATATCGCCTTCCTTAATCCTTAATTGATGATACCCAGATTGCAAATCAATCTTTGAGAATACTGCTGCCCCTTTCATCTGATCAAAGAGGTCATCTATTCACGACATTGGGTACCTATTTTTCAATGTAGCATGGTTCAAGTCCTTGTAATCTATACAAAGTCGTAAGGAACCATCCTTCTTCTTCACAAAAATTACTGGTGCTCCCCAAGGTGAGACACTGGGCCTTATTATCCCTAAGTCCAGTAACTCTTTCAACTGCATTTGAAACTCACAAATTTCTAGCGTTTTCATCTGATATGGAGTCTTGGAAATTGGTTCTGCACCAGGTTTTAGATCAATAGTAAAATTGATCTCCCTCTCAGGAGGTAAACCTGGTAACTCGTTCGGAAAAACATACTTAAATTCTGACAATACCAAGTACTGATCTAAGGATGGTCCCTTCCTTTCATTCACTACTTCCACTACATATAGTCGACGCCCTTGCCTCAGGCATCACTTAACATTCCTAGTTGAGATAAAGCGTAATGACACCTTTCTCTGTACACCCTGGATCTTTACCAGTCTTCCTTCATCGTCGACACAAAGCACCCTTCTTGCGAAACAATCTACCAAAGCTCAATGGGCTTCTAACCAATCCATTCCAATTATTAGGTCATACGCCCCGAGAGTAGTGATGCATACCTTCAACCTGGTAGTACACACTCCTAGGTCTACTATACAATTATCAATGCTAGGTCCTACCGCTTATTTTTCCCCCGAAGCCATCTCAACTTGTTTAAAGTCATTGTGCTCATAGGCTGCCAACCCACTCTTTTCTAACGAAGAAGGTGAAATGAAAATATCTATAGCACCATAATCAAATAAAACCTTAACATTGATACGATTTAGCGTACCTGACGACTCCACCACCATGGATTAATGTTCGTCCTGGCGATTATTAACCGTTGCATAAATCTGGTGGCTGCTACTTTCTCTTGCCATCAGGGCCTTTCCCTCTCTATGCACAAATCCTAATTGTAACTTTGGGTAGTCACGTTGATAATGGGGTCCTCCACACCCCCAATAGGTAACAAAGGATTGAGCCTGCGTACTGTTATGTGACTATCTATGAAATGAGTTCCTTCCCCTGGAACCCTTGCCCCTAGTAGTTGCTCCCTAATATGGTTGTGGGCCTACCTACGTTGTTGGTGATAAATGAGATGTTGCACTCACTACCATTGAAATCTCTACGGCTATTGTCCTTGGTGTGACTCTATTACCATATGGAGGTGGCCTTGAGCCCCCTCCCCTAGGAAATGTCCTAGGGGTCTTCCCTACAAATCCAGGACGATGCGAAAAGGTCGGTCTCGTACCTACGGTTAAGTTCATGTGTTCCTCCGCATAACGTGCATTTTCCACAACTTTCGCTACTGAAGACAGTTTCCACATCCGCACCATAGCCCTTATCTTAGGGTTTATCGCATAGACGAAGCGTTCTTCCTATCGTTGGTCATTATCCATGTATGAGACATATTTGACCAATTCCATAAACCTTATCTCATATTCTTCTACGGTTTTGTTTCCCTGTACTAAGGCATGAAACGCTCCTACCTGTTGTTCCTCATAGTAAGCTGGTAGATATTTTCTTTAGAACCTCTCCTCAAAAAGTTCCCAAGATACGGTGTCTGGGGTAAGATGCAGTTGCATTTCCAGGTTTCCCCACTAGTTCAAGGCACTGTCTCTCAACTAAAAAAATTCTATCTTCGCCTTTGAAGTGGATGCATAGTCCCTTAAGGCAAAACACCTTGTCATGCCTTCCAACCATGCTTTTGCACGTTCACTGGCGCGACCCCCGACAAACTCTAGAAGTTTGATCTTCTGCAATTCTCTAGTGATGTATTTGGGTGGAGGTCCTCCCCCTGAATCCCTCGACGCTTTTGTATTACCCATTCCATAGGGTGGGGGCTGCACTTCGATCCCTGTCGATTGACGCCCCTTTAAAGTCTGATTTATGGCCTCCAAAGAGTACAGTATGAGAGCTAGTTCCAGCGCTGGTGGTCCCTGCAACGATGCTCCTCTACCTCGATTCCCTCGCATCCTATCCATCCTATATGATTTAACCTGCATCAACTAAAGGTGTCAGGGTGATTTCAAGGACATTTCGCATTTGCACAACTTAACCAGAAAACAAGGTTAGGCATAATTTTTTTTACTTTTCTGTAAACAGTCATTACTCTCTTTAGGGGAGGTGGCTAGGTTAGTGATAAATCATCCAAGATTGATTTCTTCGCCTAAGAAAACTATTGACTCCCTCGCCTAGTAGCTATGCTAGCTTTGCACCATACTAGCCAATTTCTCTAACTTACCTGCTTAGTGCGCATGAAGCCCCCTCCCACTTATCTTGTTCTAAGTCCTTATACTCTGCGTTTACAACAAATTAAGGTGACTTCCAACCTAATGTCAATGAAATGAGTCTAATACTATCCTTTTATGCTTGAATCATGGTCTTTCCTTGGCGCATTGTACATATACGTTGAATTGTGTGACTTGGTGGCTGCAGGTGCGAGTCTTGAGGATTATAGAGTGGCTTTCGGGCATTTGAGCTTAGCGCTCGTGCGTTGTGGTTATGTATCGTTTCTAGACTTGTGGTCATATGAAGTAGTGAGCCTGAGGCTATGCATCGAATCTTGGTGCTTGTGCACTGGGATTTGGTTCTTAGCTCGTGGACTTGGAGATTTGGGCCTCGGGCGCAATACTTTTAATTTTATTTTTTTTAAGTGAATCACCTTAGTTTTTTTTTTAAAAAAAACCTTAAAAACCTAAATTTAAATATTTAAAACTAAGGTTTAAACTTTAATCATTAATAACATATATTTAAACTAATATTAATTAATTAATTAATTATATATGTTTTTACCATAATTAAATATTTAGGTAATACTATTAATTAATTAAAAAATAATAGTTTAATTATTAATTACCAGGGTTAATTATTAATTATTTTCCCATAAAAAAGAAGAAATGACAAAACTTTGTAAAAGATATATAATTAATTAAGAAGATGGGGATATATAAAAAAATATTTAAAACAAAAATTATTACAAAAATTAAAAATAAACTAATTTTTTTTTTAAATTGAAACGAGCATTGTGGGTCCTCGCATGAGGCCCACGTGCCCTAACCCTAAACACACTCTTCCCTAGGTCTTTGTCCCCTAACCCTAATCAACTTTCCGCCTATCTCATTATGCGAATGCGCCCTGGGCCTCTCCGCTCTGCAACTATGACAGAGTTATGGTAATGGCCGCAGGCTTCTCCCTTGGTGGCTCGATGCTTGGATATGAGTGTTGGATTGTATATGGTTTTGGTAAATTCCTTGTGAACTGGTGTTGGTGCTTTGTTGGGTGTCCCTCTGCTGTAAAGAGAGGCTCGATGCTTGCACCTACGTTTTTTTTTGTTTATTAATTTTTTATTTTTTTTATTTTTTTTTATATTTAATGGTGTTTGTCTCTCTCGGTCTCTGGCATTGGTCACTAGCTTGTATATGGTTTTGTTCTAGTGCGTAGAGAACCTCGCCTTTCCCCCTTGGGCTCTGGCATTGGTCACTAGCTTGTATATGGTTTTGTTCTAGTGCATAGAGAACCTCGCCTTTCCCCCTTGGGTTATTCCTCTGTGTGGCTTCTCATCGTATTGATGTTCAAAGATGAAATCTTCATAAGCATGGAACCCCGTGGAGAATCTGAAAAAGATAAGCTCTGAAGCTTTTAAACTTCTTGTCCATCCACCATGACCATCTCACTCTCAATACCACTGGCTGTTTACAAAATCACAACACCCCTCCAATCCCCCTTTATCAAAACCCCCAACTCCATCCAGTTGCGAGGAGAACGACGTCTCAGGTTTAATTCTCAAAGAAAGTCGCTAGTAATCGTTTGTGGTAAAGGAAGCAGTCTAGTGGCCGCCTCAGACTGATTACTAGCAGTCGTGGGGTATTGTATCCCCTTCTTTGATGAAGTTCAATACGGTCTATTTTTTTTTTAACTCAAATCTTTGTTGCACAAGCTCTTCTGGAACCCCTTTTCCCCGCCATTAAAGTTTACAAGAGCTACCCCTATGCTTCAATTCTTGTGTTTTTCACGCTTTATTTTTCCATTGTAAGAAACCCTAATATAAGCAGATATGTGAGGTTTAATACAATGCAAGAAATTGTGCTAGATATTCTCCTCATTTTTCCTGAAATAGTGGAACAGTCGTTTGTGCCTGGTGAAGGGTTTGGCTTGTTTGTTGTGGCTATGAGCTCAACAATGGCGTGACGTGTTGAGAAATATGAAAGCCCCCCTATGGGCTCCTCCTCCATGTGGCTTAGTTCTTGGCTTGATCTTGTATTTGACTGTTGTGTTGTGGTTCGATGCTAACTCACGTTAGGCGCTGGTCCATGGGTGCTGGTTTTGTAAAGGATGCTCATTGTGGGCTCCTCTCCCGATTGTGGCATGGTGTTGGTACTTTGTATTTGTATTGAAATCGTGGGCTTGTAGATGCATTTTGCACAGTCTTTTGGTCCCTTGTGGGCTTCCTCCTTCATTCTCAAACTTGACACTTGGTTCTTGTTATAGGATTGGAGATCTGGTTTTGACTGATGGTTTCCTACCGACCTACCTTCTGGCATCGACTAGCATCTATCGGCAATGAGAAAGATCCTATGAGTGGCGATGACCTTCAAGAAATGACCACTGGCTAGTGTCGACCTCACCCTATAGAATGACAATCTACTTATTCTATTTTCCACCAACTATACGTCGAGACAAGATATGTTGAAATGGAGTTACATTTGCAATCACTACGGTTTGAGTTAGAATGATATAGTGTTAGAGTCTCTGGACAGCATGAACGGCTGCTAGCCCCAACTTCTCAACACGAGCAACAAATTTCGAAGCAACATTGAACTGTTGGTAGAGGGGATACTATGAGCAGTCCACACAATGGCGTGTGGTGATACAAGCATGCCGGTGGATTGAAACAGAGCTAAAGGACCTAGTTTGGATAATAAAGCACACCCTTTTTTTTTTTTTTCTTCTTTGTAGCTTAGTGCTGTATGCGTTGGTTCGAATCCGGCATGTCGGATATGCTTAGGTAGCTTCATTTAAGCGCTTGAACACATTTTCTTTTATTGTAATATATATATTATTTGATTACCTCACAGAAAATATATAAATGTATTCATTTACATAGGTTGGTTTATGAGAGGAAGCATTGCATTGGCGCTAGAAGAGGAAAGCTTGGCATTGCTTTGTATGATTTGTTGTTAATGGTAGCTCTTTGCCAATCGAACAAGATTCAAGTCTACCATATTTGGAAGGCATATAGAAATAGGTTTTGTAATTCATCCTGATATGTACTCTTTGGACTTTAAATAATTAAGCATTCATTTTGTTATATATTCTTTTCTCTAATAAAATGCTTGGTGCACAATCGATGTCCTGTAATGTGCCAATCGAGTTCATTGATTTACATCATGAATATATGATGGAGAATCATATAACTGTTAGAATAGATATCCAGGCTTGAAAAATTTACCCTATTTAGACATCGGCCCATGTTTTCTCCATTTCTCAAATAGTCAGAAATATAATTTTTTTGTAGCTAATTATATTATAGCTAAGACTCAGGAGTCAGAGAATATCAACAACGGATTAGTAGCTTGTCCAATGTTTTCAATGTCTGGAATTAAAAAAAAAATTGGCCGCTGAAACATAAAATGTTCATGGTAAGAACATGCTTGTAGAGGGAGGATTTGGCACTGTATACAAGGTAACATATGCTAAGAAAGATTCTATTATTTCCTGTAATAATTTATTCCATGTTTTCCATTCATGTACGCAAATTTTTCTATTTATTTAGAACATATTCTTCTTTAAAGGCTGTTATGTATCCTACATATAGGTTGGGATGTTCTGAGCACTAAATACATTGTTTTTTCTATAGGAGAAGTTATCTATGGGAGGTTGTCTAAACATCACCAGCCTGTAACAACCCAAATTGACACAATCACTAATGTTTGCACTCTTCTTTATTTGGAAGGTCCGGGTTCCATTCCCATCGAACTACATCCTATGGTTTAATGTTTTTTATAAATATTTTGTTTGGAAAGGCTCATCTATCTTTTATGAGGTTTCATCTATCTTTTAAGAGGTTTCTTACATGTTTTTTTTACAGGTTCGCAGGTGAACAAGTGTTGGTTCTAAAGAAAGAAAATTCAGTTGTAGTAAGGCCCTTTAAGGCTCTAGTGCTTCAAACTCCACCTCTCGATACCATGTGTAAGGCCTCTATCCCCACGTAAGCCCTTATAAAATACAAGCTAAAATTAAAGAATGAAGAAATTAATTCAATCATTAGTGTATAATAATTTATTATTCAACATAAATTAAATTTATCACAACATGTTCAAATTTAATTAATAACCACATAACACAACAAAATTATACCTTGTCCTATGTTAATTCCTCATCTTTGGTTTTCCCTCTCAGCTCTGCTCACCAAAAACTCAGCCTAAAACCTAAATTTCTCCGCGCCTAGGAACAGATCCTGTTTGGCTCCCTAGATCTAGGATCCCGTGAGGATTCCTGGCCCTCGAGCCCAAAAATCCCAACAACCTAGTGCCCCCCTACAACAGTTCACCCAAACACCAAACAAGAAAATATCCAAACTAGGAAATACAACCCTTCTCCCAAAATAATGCTTACTCCCCAAATTTTCATAATAATATCCCATAAGCCTCTGCCCAGTCATATACCCCATTCACCGCCTCCTCCTTCATTTAATGCCACTCCACCTTATCCTCCATTTACTACCTTATCCCTCCATTCAATACCCTATCCCCTATCATAATGCAGTTTTATAATAAAATAAATTAAAGTTATTAAGCTTCTTAATTCTTTACCCAAATCATTATATATGTTAAGGTTATATCAATTAATTAATTTAATCAACATGTGATTAAAACAATAAATAAATAAATAAATAATATTAATAATAGCTAATCATTACTTAACTAATACACATTAGACAGCTTAATTATTTAATTAATTATTCTTGATAACCTTAAACAACTATTTAACTAGGGTTGTTACAAGTATTAATATGAATACAAAATAAATTGCCCCTGGGGGTAGTGCGGAAGCATATGTTGTAATAGAGTGGAGAACATATGAGGATAGGCCCACAAAGAAGAGTGGCCTAGAGGATAGGGTGTCCAGTGGGGATACCAATAGTGATACTATTAAGGGTCTAGGTGATGAAGTCTGCACCCCTTATTTGTTGTGGAATTCCTCAACCTTAGATGAATATGAGGCACAGAGTAGTGGTGCACTGATAAGAAGCGAATTGTGGGCACAAACAAATGGTGTGATGATAATAAGGGAAGCTAGCACATATAGAAATGGTGTATTTTTAGGAGAGGAAGATCACACAAAGTGGTAGTGCATATATCAAACTAGGAGATAGAGCTCACATTTGTTATGCACAGACATGACAGGAAGTGTAGTATGTTGGTGCGTCAAAAGAAGAGGAAGATAGACACTCCCCTAGTTGTGAGGGAGATGAATTGAAAAAAGTAGATGGTCTTGTGTGGCTTCAAGTAGGAAACTCTATGGTTCACCTCATGAGTAATTTAAGAAGAATATGGACTTACCCCCTTTGTACCACCCCCTTGCACATTTTCAATCAAGAAGAAAACACTCTACATAATACTGAATATATTGGGAGCAGAAGAGAGAGAGGAAGAAGATAGAAGCGAAGAGACGAGTGAAGAAAGAGGTGAAACCAACAATACTTTACCCATAGAAATATTAGTGTGGCAAATTCAAACTCCTAGTAGTCAGAGAAGAGGATCTAGCTTGAGTTTCAATATGGCTAATCAATATAGTACCCTGAGACTACTCATGTTCCATGAAATGAGTAAGAATGATGCAGAGAAACAATGGTTTACATGTGAATAAATATGGTGAGGAGAATCATTGATGAAGAAGACAAAATCATGAAATTGGAGACCGTTCAAGGACAGATCCTTCACGTGGTATATGAAGTATAAGGCTACTATGCAAACAAGAAAGGAAAGGTCCTTGTCTAAGATTAAGTATGGTCTACTCAGGGGTTCTACAAACCTAAGTCATAGTATCAATGTATCATAGAGATAAAAGAGACCAAGTAGAAGGAAGAGAGACCGTATGGGGATATGACAAGTGGTTAAAATTTTATTGGATAGGATGACATTCCAAATCTAGGACATGCAACATAGGGTTCTGCCTGCTGTGGGGTTACTTTTTTGGTCATGGAGCCCGACATATTCATGATTCAAACGCCTTGTTTTGGCTAGAAGCCGGACCCCATTACCTAACGGGGCTGTGGGGGATTGACCTCCACTTTATCTCATGAGGGGGTCCAACTGGTGGCATGAAATTAGGAGCCACCCTTGCGTGATCTGAGGAAATGCCCTCGAAGATAAATTTTGGGAAAATTGGCTTTTAAAATATTGTACTCTTTGTAGTCAATTCAGACCATTCATTATAAGGTTGCAAATTTGACAATAAAAGTTATGTTAGGTATTTTTTCCCTCAGAAGGAAACCCTCTTTTCTTATATCAAGGAATTGTAATGCAACTAAGTGAGAAAGTGAATATTATATTCTTAGAGGAGATTGTGAGCTAAATAAGAGGATGTTACAACATGTATCTTGTAGGTTGTATCCATTCATTTGTCGATAATAATAAAGGAAGGAATTGAAATTTCTCCTCGTTGATGTAGCCCACACTAGGTGAACCATGTATATATGTGTCTATATTGTATTGTATCTTTTGTTTTATTTTATTGCTCTACGATCTTGTTTTTCCAAAAACTTCCCCATATGTGAGTTCTACTCACCCATTAGAAGGTGAGGACTTGGACAGAGGAAGTCGAAATATAAGTGCGCTCAGAGGCTACTAAAAGAGGTTTGAAGACAACGACAGGTTTGGCATAGGTGTAGAAGTTGTAGTTGGAAAACCCGAATGGCGCACTTCAATATATGGCTACAGTTGTGCTGTGAAATTCACAAAGTTGTCCCAATTGCCGCTTCATAAGGGAATCATAGAGATGAATTCCCTGTCCTGCTAAATTATGTGGAAATGGGTGCAACGAGTCCATTTCCATATAGGAAGAATGAATGGTGTGAAATATGGAAATAATGAGGCCATGTTCCATCCCGCTGCCCAACCTTCTAAAAGTACGAAATAGTGACTCCCATTCCATTCTACAAGTTCTATAAATCCATCGGGCATGATGTCAATAACTTTTTTTCACTCAATTTGACATAAGATAATACCTGTAATGCATTTAGGTACAAGAAGAGATGAAATGTGGTGAGTGCGGTGGTGTGGAAAGACAAGGATACCAAGGATGTCCCTAAGGTGAATCTGTGGGTGGTCACCACTGAGGATATGGCGGAGGGGGAGGTATACCCCCAACATATTTTAATTGTAGAGAGCTTGGTTGTGTATCAATATTATGTACAAATTCACAATTAATTTTTTCATACTTCTGTATTCTTCAGCATGTCACTGAAGACTATCCCGACTTGTTGAAAAAGTGGGAGGAAAAAGAAACTAATTGCAACATGGTGCATGCAGAATGGAACAATAAGAAGAATAAGAATGCAGAGAATGATTTATGGGTAATTACCCAAGGAGGAGTGAATAAAGGAGAAGACTTTGGACCTAGTGAAGGATGAGATCAAAAGTTGGATGGAAAGATAAGGAAGGAACTTAAGAACCCTCCAAAATTTGATGTTGTCAAACAAAAGTAGTTTTTTCATGATGTGAAGAGAGCACTAGAAGAATAAAGAGCGAGTAAGGATCTGCAGTGCGTGACTCATATGTCAGTTGATAAGGTTCATTTCTAGGAAGAAGTACATAGGGTGACAAAAAGGCCACTGGAATAAGTTTGGATTCATGCAGAGATAAAACGTACAATGCATAGATCATTGGAAGTGTTAAGTTTTAGTGTTGTTCTTAGGTTATTTCCAAATTACATGAGAATTCAATGCATTTCCAAAACAAAAAAATAAAGAGGATCACTGAAAGAATCACAATCACAAGGTACTCAACTTTTTATCCTGGGAAACCCTCATGGGGAAAAAAACCCAACAAAAAATTCCTCAATAATAGATTGCCAATACTAAAACTAAAACACTAAGATCAACTAAGACTGAGCATGTTCCTCCCTTATCCTTCCTCCTGCAATTGCAAATTCTTTCAATATATGTGAACTAGATGCAGAGTGAGTGTGAGTGTGTAAACGTGAGGCAACATATTCACATATAAATACAAGTTGAGGAGACGTTATGGTTATGTCTCTTCACTTAGTGGAGCTGACTTCTCCTAGAAGTGGTTAAAACCACTTTATAAATTCTAGGGGATGATTTTACAAATACCACTATACAAATACAGTTTGACCAATCCACAAAAGGGGATTAGACCTTATACAAGACCCAACTTGATAAATCTACAAAAGGGGATTTTATCTATAAAATAATAACTCAAATATAATTATAATATTCTTCGAAGTTACAATATTTGAACACTCCCCCTTAACGAGAACTGTATTCTACTGAAATCATCAAGGGAAGGAGAGGGAAACATCATCATCATCATCTGGAACATTGATTGGCACATCTATAAATGATTGAAAGTTTTTCTCATCATCAATATCATCATCATTTACAGCATGGAGCTGGAGTAACATCATTATCATCATTATCATGAAGTTGAAACATCAACATCAATAACATGAAACTATAACAATAACATCATCAACAACACGTAACAATAACATCATCAACAACACAAGGCTGGAACAACAACATCCTCAATAACACGAAGTTGTAACAACAACATCATCAACATGTGGTAATAGAATGAGGAAGGTGTATAAACAACAACATTTGTAGTACTTTGATAGGCCATCCTTACCGAAACTTTGGGATCTTCCTAGGAATCATAAGATTCCCTAGGATATAAAATACTAATGGATCTACCACTATTGACCAAAATTGGCATACACATGCACAGGTACTCTCACAAATCGTCCTTACCAGACCTTTGGGATGTTCCCATGGATCATCAATCCCATAGGATATAAAATCCTAAATAAGCTACCCATTGTTGGTTAGGATACCATAGTATCATCAACATCACTCAGCGAGGCTTGGTGAACACATCTGCAACCTTCTCATCTATGCCAACATATTGGAGCTTTACCACTCACCCCTGCACCATATCACGAATGTAGTGGTACCAGATCTCTATTTTTTTTGAATTATCATGGAACACTAGGTTCTTCGTCATCTTTATACAACTCTAGTTGTCACATAGAATCATGCAGGTATGATTTTAGGGGCCAAATTTCACTCATGGGCTAATTTTCCATGTTTTTTCCCAAAATAAGATTTTCTATTCTAAAAATGATTCACCCAAATTCTATAGGATAAAATTATTTTACCTTGAAAATCGCCAAAAGTTTATACAAACTCTATAGAATCCTTAGAAATTTGAATATTTTTACAAAAATATCACCAAACATTTATAGTTGGCATATGAAGGATTACTAAGATTCGCCAAGGTTTCTACATTTTAAAATAAATTTCCATCCTTAAATCATCCCTGGAATCACGGTGGCTTCCATCTACACATCAAACAGACCTGTCAAAAACTTCTAAAGTCATATGGCTTCACAACTGGCAGAACATGCTGCAATGTACTCCGCTTCTACAATGGTGAGAGAAATACTAGGTTGCTTCCTGCTCTGCCATGAAGTCATGGCTAACCCCAAAATCAAAAAACATCCTCAAGTTCTCTTTCTATCTAAATCACTTCCAAACCAATATGAATTAGTATAACCATACAGTCTGAAGTCATGATCTCCAGTATAACAGAGACCATAATCTAACATACCCTTAAGGTATCTCATCACATTCTTTGCAACTACAAGATGAACACGTCTTGGATCCACAAAATACTAACTCAAGGTGTTCACAACAAATC
Organism: Picea sitchensis; assembly: GCA_010110895.2. NCBI lineage: Eukaryota > Viridiplantae > Streptophyta > Pinopsida > Pinales > Pinaceae > Picea > Picea sitchensis. The sequence continues at coordinate 12,912 of SNQJ01S0058936.1, forward strand.
ATATAGTTGTCCTAGTATTCTTCAGATACATAAACGATCAAATAATCTGTCTGTATAGAGTAACATCAACCAATTCAAACGAAGTATCAACCAGAATATTCAAATTTGTTTCCATGGGTGTGTTTATGGATTTACATTCCAACATGTCAAACCTATTGAATATTTCAACTGCATACTTCCCTTGGTTAAGGAATGTCTTCTCTGTGATCTTCCAAACTTCAAGTCCTAAGAAATAATGCATCGAGCCTAGGTATTTCATCTCAAACTCTACAGTGGGCTTCTTATTGCAATCTGTGATGAGATTTTATTCTCCTGTCAATAATAAATCATCCACATATAGTATCAATTTAATTTCCTTATCATTCATAACCCTAAATTATAGGTTACGATCAAATTTATTCTTGGTAAATGCAAAGCTTGTCGGGAAACTATCAATTCTTCCATACCAAGCTCTAGGATCTTGCTTCAACCTATACAAATATTTCTTCAACCTACAGACATGAGTCTTTCTATCTTCAACTTCAAACCCTTGTGGTTTTTCTATATACACTTCTTCTTCTATAAAACCATTTAAGAAGGTTGTTTTCAAATCCATCTGGTGTAACTTCCACCTCATTGGCTGCAATAGATATGATGGTTCTGATAAAAGTGTATCTGTCTATAGGATAAAATGTTTCTTCATAGTCAATACCTTCCTTCTGAGAAAATCCACGAGCCAAAAATATTACCTTATGTTTTTCAATAATTTCATCTACTGCATGTTTTATTTTGTATATCCACTTCAAAGATACCACATCTTTGTTATTTGGTCTAGGAACTACTTCCCATACATCATTATTCATAATAGATTGGTATTCTTCTTTCATGGCATCCATCCATTATTTCTTCTGAATGGATTCTTCAAAGAAAATAGGTTCCTTCTCTACGAGATCACACATCAAGACCATATGGCTGGAGAATGGCTTAGGATTCTTTTTTTT
>SNQJ01S0058936.1:15494-31765 GCA_010110895.2 Picea sitchensis
CTACATAGGCATGATTCCTTTTGTTATTTATCCTCTTGTATTCTTCCCTTCTAGTAGGACATTTCTTAACAATGTGTCCCATCTTATCACAAATTATAACATTGATAGGAGGAGAAATATTTTCCCTTTCTTTGACCCTTATGATATTTCTATAATCTCTTTGGAGAGTGTGATTCTTTATGAAAGTGGGACTCCTTTTGAAAACGTGACTTTTTCTTTCCACCCTTAGCATGAGCAGCCATGGATTGATTTTCATCTCTTAATATGACAACTTCTCGGTTGGCCACTCTTGCTTCTTCTTGAAGACATTCTTCCCATAAACTTTCAAATTGGAGTTTCTCTTTTCTTTCACAAATAGTTTGGATGAAGGCATCTCGATGTCTTGTGAGATCATTAAGAGTTGTCATCACAAGTTCATGTTCATCTCTCCAATCACCTCTAACTATTCCTTGAATTGAGACACCCTAGAGAAATAGTGTTGAACTATTTCTCCTTTTTGCATCTTTGTATTCTTGAGTTGGGTTCTCAAGTTCATATTCTGGTTGATGTTCTTTCCTACATTATGTTTAGAGCATAAAAAATATATTTTGGAGTATTATTAGAAGACACTTGAGGAATCAAGTGTTGTTTAATGGAATATTCAATTATTCTTTTATCCTTAATCATATCGTTCTTGTACTTCTTTTTGGATTCATCTTCTTCAGGTTCCAGTACATTTTATTTTATGATTTTTTCAAGGTCATTCTCTTCAAGAATGAGTCCAATTATGTACTTCCGAGAACATATATTTTCCACACCTTCTAACTTGTCAACAATATTGGTGCTTGCACACATCTTCACTTGGAGCTAGGAAAATGAAAAAGAAATGAAAGTGCTCAGAAAATGAATATGAACTTACTAGGAGATGCACTGGGTTGAGGCGAGTTTGTTGGAGCTAACTATTTCATAAAATTCCAAGTTTTACCCCTTGAAAATTGACCTACGCAATTCAAGATTGGTACTTTTGGTACTGGTTCTGGTTTCCTGGTTTTTGGGTACCAGTGAAAACTAGGGTTTGAATTTTCATAGAATCTGTCCACTGAAAAAGTTCACTCAAGCTTCCAAAAAATGCACTAGGGAAAGGCACACTTCCCAAGATAGTTTTTGGTAAAAAAATCCTCTTTTGTAAAAATCCCTAATTTTCTTGTACGACAACAATGAAATTTTTAGATACCTAATGAAATATGCTCTATTCAGTTGATATCTGATACCATGTTAAGTTTTAGTGATTTTATTAGGTTATTTCCAAATTACATGAAAATTCAATGCATTTCCAAAACAACAACATAAATAGGATCACTGAAAGAAACAAAATCACAAGGTATGGAGCATTTTATCCTCAAAAACCCTCATGGGGGAGAAAACCCAGGAAAACATTCCTCAATAATAGCTTTCCAATACAATTCCAAGACTAAGACAAAAACACCAAAGAGAAACTAAGGTTGAGCATGTGCCTCTCTTCTCCTTCCTCCTGCAACTGGAACTACCTTCAATTTATGCGCACTAGATGAGTGAGTGTGAGTGTGTACAAGTGAGGCATCATCTTCAGATATAAATACAATTTGAGGAGGAACTAGGGTTATGTCTATTCACTTAGTGGGTATGACTTCTCCTAGAAGTGGTTAAAACCACTTTAGAAATAGTAGGGGACAACTTTACAAATACCAATATACAAACAGACTTTGACCAATCCACAAAAGGGGATTGATCTTATACCAGATCCGACTTGATCAATCCAAAAAAGGGGATTTGATATATTAAATAATAACTCAAATATAATTAGAATATTCTTCGAAGTTACAATATTTCAACATGAAGAATTTTTCACACATGAGGAATTGCAATGTGTGATGCAAAGATTGTTGGAGGACACTCGTGTGCGTGAAGAAGTCTAGCATGTGACATAACGATCACTAAAGGAGACTAATAGATAGAATGACATGAGACAAACTATGCAGAAAACATATGAAGAACATCATCGAGAGGAATTACAATGCGTAGAGTTCAAAAAAGTCTTACATGAACTAGGGTGCAAGGGAGAATCTGAAGACCATGTAAGTTCTTTCTCGCATTGTTGTTTTCGACTGCTACGATCCAAGTTATTTTTGGAATGAAATGAGAGCACAATTATAATGAAGAAATGTAAAAATATATCTCATATATCCAATAATATAACAAAAATATATCAGATATGCAACCATAAACACATAGATACAGTAATAAACAATTTTTATTAATGAGCGAAATGTACAAAACTATAGAAATATAGAGTGAAAGACTCGCTAGAATAATGGCAACTTATCTTTGAGAAGAGATGTGACGGCTAATCACATTCACAAAAATATGATTAAAATGAGGCTCTAAAGGAATTTTTAACATAAATAAAATCCAAAACCCTAACCCTGGAAAATGAAAAGCGAACAATTTTGTGGACCTCGTTTTGGGTAGTTTGGTGTATCAACTTCCCAGGGGCATAACTTTGGCATACGATTTCCGTTTGGGGCGCATGATAGCTAGTTGCAAAGGTATCATCTAGGAGATTTTTTTTGGGTCTCAATAATAGCCTTAATCTATTATTGAGGTGCTCTATCCAAAAAACAATTCACTTAGGCCTTCAAGATGGCCCTGGAAGTTTAGGAATCGAAAAACTACTAAAAATAATAAATTGCCAGAAGACCATTTTGAGTGAGTTGGAATATGTGGGTGGCTGCCAATATCCACATGGATCAATACTCACTCCTTAGGAAACAATGGTCTCCATTGAGTTGAGTGCTCTAGGGAGAGGGGAAAGCACCTACTGAATCTAAATCTTTGTGAGTTGCTTTCTTTGTTGGAGAAGTTGCGCTGCCTAGCTTGTTGAAGGTTGTCTCGAACTTGTCTCTGGAAGGGTTGGACCCTTTTAACCAGTATGGATACATAAGATGACTATGTAGAGGAGGAATATTTTTTCTTTTCTGCAACCTTTTCGACCTGCTTCTGTTGGATAGAAGGTGGTTGGACGGAGGCTACAATGGAGTTCTCATGTTCACCTTTTTAATAGACTGTGAAGAAGCATATTTTTTTAGTATGAGATACTACCTTATTACACTATTTAGGTGGGAAAGTAGTAGGAAATACCTCTCATTTCCTATAGAGATGACCCTACAGAGTAGAAATGACACTACATGGTAAAGACTCATAAATAACATGGCACTTCCACATATATGGCTAGCTCAAAACAACATCACAAACATCCATTGGGTAAACATCACATAATACCTCATCCTTGAAGGGTTGGATGTTGTATGAAAATTGAAATTGTTGGTTGACATGGAGGTCTCATCCCTAACGAAGAGACACGATGTTGTATGGTTGTGGGTGTGGTGTTGTCGACAATACCAACTGTTTGATGACCTCTGGTGAGATGAGGTTCTTTTGGCTTCCGCTATAAAAAGTAAAATGCAGTGGGGTTCCCTTCACCCACATATTTGAATGAAAAAGGTGCTCCCCCTCTTTAGTATCTGTTGGTTCTTCTGGTTGAATTCTTGTAGTCATGACAATAGTAGTGGGGTCTGGATCGATGATCTTTATTCTCTAGTATTTTTTGAATCAGATTCTGAATCAGGTTTTGGATCCTTGTATTTGATCTTGGCCACCAATGACTGTTTTGAGTGACATTCATTGGTGTTGTGCCAGGGTATTTTGTATAAATCTCACCATTTTCCAATGTCTTTCTTCATCTTCCCATTACCCTTCTTTTCCTGTGGCTTGGAATGGTTTTCTCAAGGCTTGTTGTTAGGGCCGTGTTTTCCATACTTTAGTTTTTTTGAATTTGTAGACCCGAACTCCTTCTTGTTCTGGTGCTTAAATTTATGCTCGATTTTAAAAACATATCGATTAGCAACACCCAGTGATGAGATTTCAAAAAAACGATTTTAGTTTGGATGTACCTCTGTAGAGCCCCATGGTATTTCAGAAACAAATGTCGCAAAGAGTATTTGATACCCAACTTGGTGCTCAATGTATGGAACGTATTGGTGAACTATGGCACCTCTTGGCCCCTCTCTTTCCATAGTGTGGTCCATCTCATGTATTGGTTGTCATAGTTTCCAACAGGGTAATATTGTTCCTTGACCACATCCACAAAAAAATCCCAGGTGGGATCAACCCCATATATTCTAAAATTCTCTGTGGAAATTTTCTCTTAGTAAGTTTCCCACCAATGTTTGAAATGGGGGACATATTTAAGGAGTGCGAAGGTGATCTTTCCCTGTCAAAATTTTTTTGAACAAAGAAATAACATTCTAGTAGATTTAACCATTTTTCTAGGGAATCTGCATCTATCTGTCCTTCAAATACGAGAATATAAAATTAAATTGTACCTTGAAAGGCGAGGTACCTCCAAAGTGGCCACTTCATGAAGACACTTCTTCTTTTATTGGAAGGCGTTGAAGGATATGGGTAAAATTCTCCATCATTTTGTGCCTCTATCGCGTGAGAGCTTGCTCAAGAAACATATTAATAGAATTTTCTTCTCTTTCATTTTTATATTATTATTCCATGGAGAATTTCTTGGTTGTGTGAGAGAACCTTTCCTCAAGAGAGACAAGATCGAGGCCCAACTTTCTATACTCATACCTCCTTAGGGACATACATTGAAAACAAATGATCAAGAGCAACTCGCTCTGATACCACTGATCCATATTATTTTCAGCATGAAATGAGAGCGGAGGTATAATGAGTAATTTTATAGAGATATATCATATATACAATAATATAACATAAATATATGAAATATGTAACCATAAACACAGATATACAGTAATACACAATTTCTATTAATGAGCAAAATGTACAAAACTGTAGAAATACCGAGTGAAAGATTCGCTAGAATGGTGGTAGCTTATCTCTGAGAAGAGATGTGATGGCTACAAAAATTCACAAGAAGATGACTACAATGAGGCTCTAAAGACGTTTTTCATGTAAATAAAATCCAAAATTCTAACCTCGGAAGATGAAAAGCCAATAGTTTTGTGGATCCCGTTTTGGGTAGTTTGATGTATCAACTTCTCGTGGGCGTAACTTTGGCATACGATCCCCATTTGGGGAACACGATAGCTAGTTGGAAAGGTGTCATAGAGGAGATTCATTTTGGGGGATTAATTAGAGCATTAATTTTTCATTGAGGTGATCTATCTCTAAAAAAACTCATTTAGGCCTTCAAAATGTCCTCGAAAGTTTAGGAACTAAAAAACTGCTAAAAATAGTAAATTGCCAGATGACCATTTTGAGCTAGCTGGAATAGGTGGTTGGCCATTGATATCCACTTGGATCAATACTCCCTCCTTATTATTCCTTGAATGCATCCACGAAAAATTCTCAAGTGGGCTCGGACGCACATATTCAAAATTCCTCTGTGGAACTTTCCTCCCAATAAGTTTCCCACCAATGTTTGACATGCGGGAGACATTTAAGAAGTGTGAAGGTGATCGTTTCCCTGTCAGAAAAATTGTGAACAAAGAAATAACCTTCTAGCAAATTTAACCATTTTTCTAGGGCATCTACATCTATTTGTCCTTCGAATATGGGAATATCAAAATTAACGTGTACCTTGAAAGGTGAGGTGCCTCCAAAGTGGTCGCTTAATGAAGATGCATTGGTTGTTATCAGGAAGCATTTAAGGATATGGGAAAATTTCTCCATCATTTTGTTCCTCTATCCCTTGAGAGGTTGCTCAGACAAAAAATTAATAGAATCATCTTCTCTGTCAATTTTCTTTTCTTCCGCCATGGAGGGTTTCTTGGGAATGCGAGAGTGATTGTCCTGAAGAGAGACAAGCTTGAGACCCAACTTGCTATACTCAGACCTAAAATCCGGGTTCAACTCCTTATCTTTGATCTCATCCACCAATGACTATTTTGAGCGACATTCATTGTTGTTGTGTTAGGGGATTTTGTGGAAATCACACCATTTTCCAGTGTCTTTCTTCATCTTCCCCTGACCCTTCTTTTCTTGTGGCTTGGACTGCTAAAGGTTGGTTGCTAAGGATGTCTTTACCATACTTTGGTTGTTTTGGATTTTTAGAGCTAAACTCCCACTTTTTATGGTTCTTAAATTTATGCTCGATTTTAACAACATATTGATAAGCAACACTCAGTGGTGAGATTTCTAGAAAATCCATTTCAGTTTAGATGTACTTGTGTAGAGTCCCATGGTATTTCAGAACCAAATGTCGCTTGGAGTCTTTGATAACCATATTGGTGCAAAATGTATGGAAGGTATTAGTGAACTCTCACACCGCTTAGACCCTCTCTTGTTGTAGTGTGGTCCATCTCAGGTACAAGTTGTCATAGCTACCAACAGGGTAATATTGTTCCTTGACTGCATCCACAAAAAAATACCAAGTGGGCTCGACCCCATATATTATAGACTCCTCTGTGTAACTTTTCTCCTAGTAATTTTCCCACCAATGTTTTACACGGGGGATAGCTTTAAGGATTCTAAAGGTGATCTTTTCCCTGTCAAAAAAATTGTGAATAGAGAAATAACTTTCTAGCATATTTAACCATCTTTCTTGGGCATCCTCATATATCTATCCTTGAAATATGGGAATATCAAAATTAACTTGTACCTTGAAAGGGGAGGTAACTCCAAAGTGTTCTCTTGATGAACACGTTCCATTTGTTATCGACAGGAGTTGAAGGATGTGAGAAAATTTCTCCATCATTTCGTCCCTTTGTCATGTGAGAGCTTTCTCAAGAAACATATTAATAGAATTGTATCATATGTCATTTTTATTTTCTTCTTCCATGGAGGGTTTCTTTGGTGTTCGAGAGAGATTTTCCTCAAGAGAGACAATCTTGAGACCCAACTTTCTATACTCAAACCTTGTGAGGGACATGCACTGAAAAAATGATCAAGAACAACCTGCTCTGATACCAATGATCCATATTATTTTCGGCACGAAATGAGAGAGGAGGTATAATAAATAAATGTATAGAGATATCTCAGATACATAAATATATCATAGATGCAACCATACACATAGAGATAGAATAATACACAATTTCTATTGATGAGCGAGATGTACAAAACTGTAGAAATACAGAGTGAGAGACTCGCTAGAATGGTGGCAGTTATCTCTGAGAAGAGATGTGACAGATACTCACATTCAGAAGAAGAATATGATTAAAATGAGAATCTAAAGGCCTTTTTAACATAAATAAAATACAAAAACCTAACCCAGGAAGATGAAAAGGCAATAGTTTTATGGACCCCTTTTTCTGTAGTTTGATGTATCAACTTCTCAGGGGCGTAACTTGGGCATATGATCTTTGTTTGGGGAACATGATAGCTTGTTGGAAAGGTATCGTCGAGGAGAATAATTTTAAAATATTAAGTAGATCCTTAGGATATTATTTTGGTTCTATATCCTGAAAAAAATTCCTTCGGGCCTTGAAAATGGCTTGGGAAGTTTAGGAACCGAACAACTGCTAAAAATAGTAAATTTCCAGAAGACCATTTTGAGCTAGTTGGAATAGGTGGGTGACCACTAATATCCACCTGGATAAATACTACCTCCTTAGGAAGAAATGGTATCCATTTTTTTGAGTTCACGAGGGAGAGGGGAAAGCAATTTTTAAATCTAAATCTTGGTGAGATGCTTGCCTTGCTGGATAAGTTGTGTTTCTTAGCTTGTATAAGGATGTCACAAACATGTGGCTGGGAGGCTTGGACATTTTTAACTAGTCTAGCTACAAAATATGAAAAATGTAGTGGGTTCCCCTTCACCCACATCTTTGAATGAAAAGGGCACTCCCCCTCTTTATGATCTTTTGGTTCTTCTAGTTGAATTGTTGTGGTCATGACAATAACAATGGGGTATGCCTTGATGATCTGTCTTCTACCAGTACTTTCAGAATTAGATTTTGAATCAGGTTTCGGCTCCTTGTCTTGATCTCGACCACCAATGACTATTTTGAGCGACATTCATCGGTGTTTTTCGAGGGGCCTTTTTGGAAATCACACCATTTTCTAGTGTCCTTCTTTGTCTTCCCGTGACTCTTATTTTCCTGTGGCTTGGATTGGTTTTATGAAGGATGGTTGTTAGGGCCATATTTACCATACTTTGTTTGTTGTGGATTTACAAACCTAAACTACCTCTTGTTCTAGTTCTTAAATTTCTTCTCGATTTTAACAGCATATCGATAATCAACACACAGTGAGGAGATGTCCATAAAATCCATTTCAATTTGGATGTACCCGTGTAGAGCCCCACGGTATTTCAGAACCAAATTTTGCTAGGAGTAATTGATACCCATATTGGTGTGAAAGGTATGGAATGTTTTGGTGAAATACCACACCACTTGGCCACTCTCTTGCTACAGTGTGTTCCATCTCATGTATTGGTAATCATAGTTGCTAACAGGGTAATATTGTTCCTTAACCACATCCACAAAAAAATCCAAAGTGGGATTGGCCCCATATATTGTAGACTCTTCTGTGGAACTTTTCTCCCAGTAAGTTTCCCACCAATGTTTGACATGGGGGAGAGATTTAAGGAGTGTGAAGGTGATATTTTCCCTGTCGAAAAAATTGAGAACAGATAAATAACCTTCTTGCAGATTTAACCATTTTTCCAGGGCATCCCCATCTCTCTGTAATTCAAATACGAGAATATAAAAATTAACTTGTAGCTTGAAAGGTGAGGTACCTTCAAAGTGGTCACTTGATGGAGAAGCTTTGATTGTTATAGGTAGGATTTGAATGATGTTAGAAAAATTCTCCATCATTTCGTCCCTCTGTCACATGAGAGATTGCTCATGCAATAGATTAATAGAATCATCTGTGTTATCACTGAAATATCATCCACAGCATTGCATGCAAATGGTTACAGAAGCACAACAATTCCAACAACAATTAGTTCACCTGCAACACTAAAATTTATTCAAAAGGATAACAACTATACAATTGGGTCAAAAATTGACATGCGTAAAATCACAAAAGGAAGCGTGTTCATAGTGCGTAGTGTGTGCGAGCCAACAAATCCCCCAGAGTGCACAATGCACCAAGTGCGCAACTGTGTATGAGAAAAGCCGCACACTTCTATGAATGACACATTTTAATTGATCTTGTCATCCCCTCAACCTCTTATGGACCACTTCCCAACATGATTTGACCCTCATGTCTGAGGGAAATCTAAATGGGAGGTTGGTCAAGGACTAGAGGGTGCCCTAAAAGGCCCCTTGTTAACACAAAGAACCAATTACATTTTTCCTTGAATAAATGCTATAAATAATAGACATGTGTGCACTAATAAACCAATATCTTTATAGTATTGTTATGCTGCAATAATTATCCCTTGAGAATCCTCTTTTCTCTTTGGAGCCTTCAAGCATAATTTCAATAGTCCATTCCACTCACCTCTTGAGGAAATAGGCATTGTTGTTCTTCACCATTTTCCATGTTCTTCCATTGTATGAATATCTCTCCATTATGGAGCATAAGAGCCCTCCCAAGGAGGAAGAGGGGACTCATAAGTCCTCATTTTTATCTACGATGTTTTGCCTACTAACGTATTGATCCATTGGTAGCATTATGTTGGTCATTGGTTGATTTTTATGTTTCTAAGTTTCTCATGATTTATAACTTTTATTTATTAGTTGTTTTAGTTTTATTTCTTTGCTTATACATGTGTTTGGATTGTTTAACCCAATCAAAAATTTTTGTCATGTATAGTAGGTTCATCTAGACATGCAAGTGTTGTTGTTTTGTTCACCCAAGTGACAAAACCAACACAACAGATTGGAGACCATACTGGGGATCGGTATCAAATTTCACCCTATTTGAGCTTAGAGAGAACTTATTTTTAATCAATTTGTCTTGCAGGTACCAAAACTGGCCTAGCCCAACCTGCCAAAGGAAAACTTCAAAGCTGGGGAAGGAGTATTTCCCTTGGAAATTTCTCCCCCGACATGCGACAGGAAGTGCACAAATTTTCCTTCCCACAAACGTGCGTTGTGCGTGCCACAAAATTATTTTCACTGCTCATTGTGCACCCACTCTGCACCTATCGGAGTTGTAACCTGTGCATATCTCCAGTTTTTCAAAATTGTAATGGTTTTTATGATGATTTGAAGGCCCCTACCCTTCATATTTTTTCTTTCATGCACTTTGTAAGGAAAATGAACTCCACTTCGAATCCTTTCCCATATGAGATGTTAGCTAAACATAGGCACTTAGGGGGTAAAAAGAACCAAATATTCTCCTCTTTTTTTTTGGTTTCCACATGGATGGCTTGTTTGGATTGTAAACTTTTAAAGTTGAGATTATTGCTATCATACATAAATCACTTAAATTGGGACTACAAGTTAAATTTGACCATTGAGTATGCTCTTCTCTCGCACCCTAGTGTGATATTGAGAATAAAAAAGGTGGTTAAAGGGACATTTCATCTCCCTTAACAAAAATATTTAGGAGAGGACAAAGGCCCCCTAGGGTTCCTCTTAGTTCTTTTGAAATCATATTAAAGTTGTAAGGGCCCATACATACCCACATCTTCCAAACTTAGGACAGTTTCTTGAAATTTCTTTTTTAGTTTACATCACAATCTAAGGAATTTTAAAGATCAAAGTAACGAGCCCATACATGCCCACATGCTTACAATCTAGGATATTTTTCAAGTTTTCTTAGTGTAAACAACATTTAGGGAGTTTAAAGGATTTGTAAAGGACCCATATGTCCACATGCTAGTTCTTTAGGGATTTTAAAATTCTACAAGGTTGTACCAATGACACGTAGTAAGCAAGGTAACAAAGATTTGTAAGGAACACAAGTAGTCCACATGTTGCAATATCACACCTAACTTATTAAAAACTTCGAACACTTTTTCACTTGCTCACACACAAATTCACTCCACACACACATAATTTCTATTTTGAATAGTGGATGTCAAAGTAGGTTTTCTCTAAAGGAATTCCAATATGTCCCACTACTTCTTTGGAAACTATCCACACCCATTAATTCAAAYGAGATTGGTTCACACCCCCAATTTATCAACCCACCACATCTAAAATGTTTCTAAACAATCACTACGTTTTCCTCCACARGAGGTGCCAAAATAATTTTTTTATTTTAGGTAGGATCTCGGAGATAGGAATCCAAATAACCCCCTGTTATCTGGTTCTCACATTTTCAAACATAGAAGTTGAGAAATAGGGAACTTTAAAATCCTCCAAGTCWAGTGTTCCTACACCATAAGGAATGGAGATACCCATGAAGGGTCGAAGGACGAGGTCTGGTTGTTTTGTGCATCCCTCCTTGAGTCATCTAACTCTTGGAATGACATCCATCCCGTGACCCATTTCTGAGGCCGAAAATCTAAATGTCGCACTTTGACCGAGGTACCTAGTGACCAAAATTTAGGAAATATACCCATGTGGCAATTGTGGGATACAATAGCACCTTGATCATATTTTGTGTGGTTATTGGAAAATATCGCCAACTCTTTCGTGATATACACCCTCTACCCCTCATTATAACTGATTATTTCAGCCTTCACTAGTTCCTCTTCCGGTGGCTCCAGACCCAACTGTTGAGTTCTTTTGGAAGGCCGAGTGCTATTTGAGAGGAAGGACAATACATATTTTAGGACACGAGAATTTGTTTTTACGTGTTCCCCCATGCGGACAAAATCCACTTATCCACATGTTTTCTTATTTACAGTTGATTTATGTATGATGCTCATTCGATTACATACAATTGTGAGTCGTATTATCTTGTGAAGGTCCAAAATATACAAAATCTATGGTTCATTTATTTCTCTCTTACCACCATTTGCAAACATTCACTTCGCTAGTTGGAAACCATAGGGAACCCACAGAATCCTTGTCATTCTAGACACTTACAAAATATTCCTCCTATTCTAGGAGGATTCCCTAGTCTTTCCAAGTCACCGTCTCAACCATCTCACACCCCTGTGAGTGCCACTAGTTTGGGATCAAATTTACTTGGTTCCACTTTGCTTGGGTCCAATTTCCAAGGCCATCCATCCACTAGTTCTCCTTCACAAGGAGGTGGGGGGAAAACTTATTCCCAAGGGAGAAGTACAACCCCACCCAATCTCTCTCAAGGGATAGGTCCACTACCTTCTCACACAATGGTTGGAACTAATCCTCCCCCAAATATACGTATGCCATACTTTTCATCCCTTAACATTCTTTCTTTAACCAAACTCATGAATGATCCCATTTTGCATGATCCCACTTGGCCCAATATGCCTACCAAACTACCCTCAGATATTCCAAAGTTAGAAGGAAAACCAACAGATGATCCCAACAACCATGTTATGACCTTCCACTTATGGTTCTCTTCAAACAATATCATGGATGATTCCATCCACCTAAGTTTGTTTCAACACACTCTCACTGGTTTCTCAGGAAAATGGTATGTGGACAAAAAATCAGGGTCCCTTTCGACCTCTGAATCATTGGGCAAGGCATTTTTGTCCTTTCTCCAACTACCATTTCATCATGATACTATCTTAGAACTTATCTCAGAGTTCAAACAAACTACTGCTATCCACATTGCTGATCACATCCATGAATGGCATGGACGTCGTAGCTTGTGTAAAGAGGAAACAACCAAAGAACAACGCCTTGATTGGTTTCTAAAATTACGTGTCTCTGTTATTTCCAAGGATGTAGCATCCACCTTTCCTCAGACAGAAGAGGAAGACATAAAAAAGGCTCAATAGTTTAACCTTATCTATGCTCAATCAGGTTACTTATACATAGTTTTACCTGATGCACCCAGACCCATACCATTTAGCCAAGACAAATTTGGGATGTTCGATGTTGCAGATGGGTTGATTGGTTCCATGACACACCACCAACCTTACAACCAACCGCCACCTATTTATGGTGCACCTCAATATCTGCAACCCTATTGAGGGCCATCTTATTACCCTCCCCCCACTTACCAGAAACCATTTCCTATTGTCCCCCCTCCGTCATTGGGGGGACCCCCACCGGTACCCCAGATGCATCTGGTCCCTCAGTCAAGTATGGGTCCACCCCCAACCCCTTCATGCGACCATAAAAATTGTGGAGGTACTTCAAATTCCTATACACCATATGGATCGACCCCTCAAACCAACCTGTTCTTTCCATTTCTTGGTCCTCCACAACCAGTTTCTCCTCCACAAGGACACCCACATGCCGACGTTAATTTTTTTCATCCCTCTCCCATTCAATAGATTCAAGATTTTGAACAGTTGAATGCATAAAATCTAACCCATCAATTGAATAATTCCTAGAAGAAAGGAAAAAACTGAAACAATAATAACCCAGGACTAGGAGGAAATAACCCCCCAAAAAACCATCCCGTTGGGGGGAACTAGAATCAATGCAACCAGAACCCCCAAGGAGAAAATAATAAAAAAATGACAAGGAAAGTGTAATATCCCCAGGTAGAACCCCAATTGTAATTATGAATTGTAAACATGTTTGATAGGTTGGTGAGCCGAGTTATAATAAGCTATAAGTCTTATGTGTTCATTAGATCAGAGAGTTTAGATGCTAAGGCCATTAAGCCTGATTTTTTATATGTAAATACTCACATCATTAATATAATTACATCGCTGCGTGTAGACTGACCAAGGAGAAATACTTATGGGGGACTAAGCTCCACTAGGTAGGGAAGGAAAAGGGACTAAGAGTCTAGGAAAAGGGGCTAAGCTAGACGACTTACCTCTGGGGGAATAATATTATATTACTATTTCCTAGAGGCTAATGTTTGGACATAACCTATGTTGTCCTAGGTTCCTATGGGAAGGGAATGGATGTTAAGTGGAGCTCATGCAACTTCAAGAACACATGTGTCAAACTGGTCACATGCATCTTTAGGTGGGGAAAAGTCAGTTTGTTAGRAGGCTCTCAGGATGGTGGGAAAACTCTCAAAGATTGCACACAAGTAGATGGAGCGAGCCTTCATGCATCCAAATTTTTCCTCCACTTTTGACCTCTGTAACCTCGAGGGAAACTGACCCACCTTGTTATGAAGCTAACTGTTTTTTATTGTGAAGCACAACATGACTTCATAGTTCCTGAGCCAGATCACACCTTATCCATTTGTTGTTTCTACACATGTCTTCTTTGGACTGGTGTGGCTTGATGCCATTACTAGTGCCCATGCCTAATTTTTTTGTTGTGGTTACCCTTCGGACATAGGAGCTGGATAGAAGAATTAGGTTGTCAGGCCTATAAGAAACTCTCTCCAAGTGAGAGAGTGTGATGAGGAAGTGATATCTCCTAGAGGAAATCTAATAGAAGCTACAAATATCTGAGAATTCCTGATCCAACCTGTTATTGAAGCCCTGAAAAGGGAGGTGTAGCAGCCGATGGACTATGTCACAGTGAAGGTTTACACTCTTGGGGTGGAACATGCATGTGGGGAATGAGAGTCTGAGAGTTGTAGGTGTAAGTGGCCCCTTGGAGGAATTACTTCCTATTGAACTATGTGACTTCCCTATCGATCTTGCCTAGCCTAGGAATCCCCTTCCCGGTGGATTTTAGTCCCAGATCGGGGGTGACCCACTGCTGAGAGTGAGGAGCAGTGTGGTCTATGGCTAGGAGGTTTGTGGAAGGTCTGCATGCAATTGGTGGTCTTCTATTAAAATATAAGTGCCACTTCTATGTTCATTTACATGTTGTGTAATTGTACATGTGATATAATTGATGCATAATTCCTAGATATATTGTATATGATGTATGTGTAGGCTTACTATTATTTCCGCATTAATATGTGTATTATTAGAATATGTCGTCTATATATGTTTATATATAGGTAGATGATAATTTTGATTTCTATGTTTATATGGATGTGTATGATGTTTCTGAAAGTATCTCTATGTGGCATAGCCCAGTAGATTAAGGTTGGGGCCATCACAAATTGGTCTCAGAGTGAAAAGTATGTTTACGAGTGATGTTTCTCGACTTGTTGGTGGTTGGGGATGCCACAATTTGGTATCAGATAAAAAAGTATGTTTACGAGTGATGTTTCCCGGCCTATTGTTGCTTGGGGAAGTCACAAATTGGTATCAGAGCCATGGTTTCAACACTGAGCTTGGATGGGCCAGGAAGTGGAAGTTGAAGAAAAGGTTTCAGAAAGGAATTGTTGTCGAAATGGAAAACATTGAAGTTCAAAGCCTAATTTTCGACACTGATCATAAATTGGGCCATATAAATGGTTATCGAATCAAAAGCTCAGAGCAAATTTATGTCGAGAGGGACAAAATTTGAATTTTAGAGCATCCTAGAGCGCCAAGAGAACACCTTGGTCATGTTTGGAAGCTCAGGAGGTATAGTGGTTCAAGAAAGACAACAAAAAAAAGAGACTACAGTAACCATGTGTTTGGAACTGTAAGGTTTCAAATTGGGCTGTAAGATCTGTGCAAAGGAAAGGCCAATGTTTTCCAGCCATCAGATATGGAAAAAGGTGCATGATAGTTAGCCTCCAAAGTCCTTAGGAATTCATAACATTGACGAATTTTATGAGTTATAGATCCAAAGGGACGGAAGCATCGAAGCTCTGAAGTCCCAGAGTGGATCTACACCACAGTTTCGAGTAGAAGTGCTTGACTTTTGGATCGGGCGAAGATAGACCAGGACCGTTATATCAAGCCAAGAGAAAGAGGTAAGGAACAACGATGAAAAGAATATCTCAGTCGTCAGAGATGCGCACAAGTGATTGTGAGTTGTATATCTCATAGCAGTTTGGGAGTTACATGTTTAAGAGAAACATATTATGTTAGTGTGAAAACTTGGAAATCCTGAAGTCCCGAAGTTCAGAGTTAATCCAGAACATTCATCAAAAAGGGACACATGTCAGAATATCAACATATTTGGGAGTTCAATGTTCAGGAGAAAAAAAGTATGCTAGTGTGAAAACTCCCAAAGCCTGAAGTTCGGAAGTTCGGAGTTAATCCAGACCGTTCATCAAAAAGGGGAACATGTCAGTAGATCAACGTATTCAAGAGTTTGACATTTGGGAGATACAAAGTATGCTAAGGTGAAAAATATCGAATTCCCAAAATCTGGAATTGATCCATACCATCCATCAAACGGGATGTGTTTCAGAAGATCATCTTGTTCATGAGTTCGACGTTCGGGGGAACTGGAGTGTGCTAGTGTGAAAAGTCTCTAAACCCAAAGTCTCGAAGCTGAAGAAAAGAAGTGGTGTGGCATGATGATGTC
>SNQJ01S0058937.1:11407-42861 GCA_010110895.2 Picea sitchensis
GTCGAGGGTTTTTCAAAGATAGCAAATCCGATCACGGAATTGCAGAAGAAAAACAAGAATTTTGTTTGGATAGAGAAATGCGCGGAATCATTTCGGAGGCTTAAAGAGTTTTTGACAACGACGCCGATACTAAAGGTCCCTGACATGGACGCATACTTCTTGGTATGCACTGACGCATCCAAGGAAGGTTTAGGCGGAGTCTTGATGCAGGACGAACGAGTGATTGCTTACATTTCGAGGAAGCTGAGAAGGCATGAGGAGAACTACGCGACGCACAATTTGGAGTTATTAGCCATCATATATGCCTTGAAGGTTTGGAGACACTACCTTGTTGGATGAAAATTTGAATTAAAGACTGATCATTGTGGACTACAACACATTTTTACGCAAAGCGACCTAAACGCGTGACAACGACGTTAGTCAGAATTGCTTAGCGAATACGACTTTGAGATTACTTACATAAAGGGAATAGTGAACCGAGTGGCGGATGCCTTAAGTCAGAGGCCACGCATATTTTCGGTGTTACCTCTTCAGAAAAATCTACGTGAGAAGATTCTCACCTTACAGCGTGATGATGATTGGTACACAGAAGTCAAGGATTTTATTGGACAAAACACAATGATGGTACCACGATATGAGGGATATTCATTGGATAGCGATGGTTTATTGAGGTTTAGAAGTCGGATTTATGTACCGCCAAACGACGAGTTGAGGATGTTGATCCTGAGCGAGGCTCATAGAGCAGTTTACATGGCTCACCCAGGAGTTACGAAGATGAGGGCAGACCTTAAACCATTATTCTTTTGGAAAGGAATGAAGGCCGACATAGTCAACTTTGTGGCTATATGTCTAGAGTGTCAGCAGGTAAAGGCTGAACATAGACACCCGACAGGTTTACTTCAACCACATGCCATTCTGGAATTGAAATGGGAAGTTATTTCAATGGATTTCATTGTTGGATTTCCACTGACGGTAAGGAGACACGACTCGATTTTTGTAGTAGTAGACACTCTGACGAAGAGTTCTCATTTTATTCCTATGCGTACGACGTATCAGGCACTTGACATAGCGAGAGTTTTCGTCAATGATATTGTGAGGTTGCATGGCGTGCCTAAGAAGATTATATCCGATCAAGGATCAATGTTTACTGGACAATTTTGGATACGCAGTACTAAAGTTATGTTTAAGGGTGATACGCAGTACAAACGAACCAAACCTTGGAAGACATGTTGCGCATGTATGTGATGGACCAACAAAAGCGTTGGGAGGAATTCTTGCCTCTAGTAGATTTCGCTTACAACAACAGTTACCAGAGCACCATTAAGATGGCGCCTTTCGAGTTTCTTTATGGGAGACCATGTCGGATGCCCTTGAGTTGGGATCGACTTGAGGATAGGGTCCTGGTGGGACCAAAAGAGATCCAAGAAATGGAAGAGAAAATGAAAACCATAAGACAAAGGATTAAGGAAGCGCAGGATCGACAGAAGAGTTATGTCGATGCGCACCGAGTCGACCATAGTTACGAGGTCGGCGATCGAGTCTTCTTGCGGGTTAAACCGCATAAGAGTTTGATCAAGTTTGGAAAGGGAGATAGACTCTCTCCTAGGTTCATGGGACCTTTCGATATTGTGGAGAGAAAGGGACTCGTGGCCTATCGACTAGCCATGATTGATTCTTTGAGGCGTATGCACAATGTTTTTCATGTATTTGTTTTGAGACATTATGTTAGTGATCCTAAACACGTCGGAAGACCAATCCTTTTTATTCACTGGCAATCTGAAATCTAATCCAGGTCGGAAGATCAGTCTGCATTTGTATTTTTAAATGACCATTTGCATTTTTAACCACTGGCGTTCGGATATTGTAATCCAGATTTTAAGTTATGTCCGCATTTGTATTTTTAAATGACCATTTGCATTTTTAACCACTGGCGTTCGGATATTGTAATCCAGATTTTAAGTTCTATCCGCATTTTGTATTTTTAAATGACCATTCGCATTTTTAACCTCTAGCGTTCAGATATTTTAATCCAGATTTTAAGTTATGTCCACATTTTGTATTTTTGAATGAGCATTTTCTTTTTAACCACTCGCGTTCGGATATTTTAATCCATCTTTTAAGTTTTGTTCGCATTTTGTATTTTTAAAGGACCATTTGCACTTCAATCACTGGCATTCAGACACCTTAATCCAGATTTAGGATCTGTCTGCGTTGTAAATTAAATGACCACTTGCTTTTTATATTCTGGCGTTCTGAATCCCCATCCTGATTTATTTTAATTCAAAGCGAATTTATTTTTATGGCCAAGGCGATTTACCCTCGGGTATTTGGCGTTTTTACCCAATCGGGCTTCCGACAGTGACTTGCCGTTGTGACTGGCACACCTCCTCACCCCTGGCCTTACTCAACGATGATGCTGGGTGTGTTGAATGCCTTGTTCAGGGATTTATTTGGCTTCTGATTTGTCTTAGTTCTGGTCGGGCTCATGAACTGCATCGAATGCATTCTACTGCCTTTGGTCGAGCAGTTAAGGACACGCAATGCACGCGCAGCCTGTGGCTAGATCCGGTGGCATTGGGTAGCAGCAACGCTGGGCACGTGTACCTGGGTTTAGCTCCTGGTAGAACCTTCCTCGTGGATGGCTCTAGGACCTTCCCTCTGCGTTTCTATACCCCAGGACGACGTTACTCTGGGGCCTCGATTTAAATGCATTTTGTTTTTGAAATTGGTGTGACTGGTAATGTATTTCCTACGCTTGCCTACGGTATGCCACATTGAACTAGGTGAATTATGATTTTTCCCTCCCAACTTGCTTGAGCGTAAAGTTTTATTACCTACCTTGACACAGGCTTATCCAGCGCACTTGAGGTTGAGGCCTCTCTCCGCCACTCCGTCAGTAGACGTGACTTGAACCACCCTGACAACAAGGATTGTGTTGGACAACGTGATGATTTTTTTTTCTTACCAAGAGTCTGCGGCCTACGTCTTGTCTTAAATATAATGGTGGGTGGTAGCCAGGAGTTGGTGGTTTACAGCATGGAGATTATATGATAATATTGTTCCTCGTTTTTGGTTTTTATTTCTGAAGATTGCCTTTAAATTCCCAGCTGCTCATTTAAATCGCCACTGACAATCTCAACAGTGTTACTGAGGCATGTTGTTGGGTGAAAGAATTGTCGTTTTTACGTTTCGTAAGGGTTTAGTTGTCGTGCCCATTTGAATTTAATTTATTATATGTCTCCCATGATGAGGTTAATTTAGTTGGGTAATGGTTTCTTAATTTCCGACCATTTAAATTATCTTATGTCTCCCGTTGACTTTAAATTATTATATGTCTCCGATGATGATGTTAATTAGTTGGATAAAAATTCATTATTTGTCTCCGATTTAAATTATCTTATTTCTCCCAATTGACATTAATTTATTATATGTCTCCCATGATGATGTTATTTTAGTTGGATAAAAATTTCATTATTTGTCTCCCATTTAAATTATTCTATGTCTCCTGTTGACATTAATTTATTATATGTGTCCCATGATGATGATAATTTAGTTAGATAAAAATTTATTATTTGCCTCCAATTTAAATTATCTTATGTCTCCCTTTGACATTAATTTGTTATATGTCACCCATGATGATGTTAATTTAGTTGAATAAAAATTCATTATTTGTCTCCCATTTAAAATTATCTTATGTCTCCCTTTTGACATTAATTTATTATGTCTCCCATGATGAGGTTAATTTAGTTGGATAATAGTTTATTAATTGCCTCCCATTTAAATTATCATATGCCTCCCATTTCGACATTGATTCATTATGTGTCTCCCATGTTGATATAAATTAAATTTGAGCATGATCTATTATATGTCTCCCATTTAATTTATCATGTGTCTCCCTTTTGATATTAAATTTTTTAGGTTCATTTATTGCAATACTTACAGTGACTCGAATGGAAGCAGTGTTAGTTTAATTACTATGCTAATCTATTATAAGAGTAAATACATGGTTATTATGGTCAAGTTTTTGGTAGTTATGTTGTTTTTAATGACCAACAAAGGTAAAGTCATCAATATTTAATTGAAATGATTATGATGTAGAAAGCGATGACCTGGATGTGTTATGGTGATGTTATGGTAATCTCTTATGCTTGATAAGGTGTAAATGTAGGATCCTTAAATCTAAGGGCACCCAATCGTTGTGATTCAGCAAACAGGGATTGAAATTATTTAATTTACATTATTTGAGGTTGGATAACTCGTCAACTAATGAATTTTAATTGGAGCAGTTGGTTTGTAGTTTTGTAAGTGAGTCTTAATCCGAGAAGGTCAATGTCGGAGTCCTTCTTACTTGCGCCTTCCTGGAGGACGTGTTGTTCATAATTTATGTTGTACAAGGTCGTCATCATCCTATTGCTTGGTTAGTTTTTTCAGGTGGGATATATACACCTCCATGTAGCCTTAGGATATAGGTCTGTGTGTGATTTTTCTGCGTAAAAATCCAGTGTCGTATCAAGAGTCTCGGGCCCTTTAAAGGCAGGGTTTCCACTCTTGCGACACACCTGAGGGGATTACTAGTTTCTGCCTGAGCAGTCGGTCAGGAGCCTATCTAACCTTCTCTCTCTCTGAAGCAGAGAACTAAGATTAAACGCATTGATTTCCTGTGCAGAATTAGTAAGACCTACTACTATGGATTCTTCCCTCTGTGTTCGTACCGTGCATAACCCAGTATGTCATTATTGTTGCAGTACTTGTGTGCGCCTTCTGCCCTTGGTCGTTATTGTTGCAGTACTGTTGTGCAACCTTGTCTTCTTGTGGTAATCTTCGTGGTTGCGTCTTGTTGGTTGTCGGGTGGCGACGTAGAGTCAAGTGTGTCTGTTACTTCTACACGCGCACACACCTTAACAAAAATAAATAAAAAAATCACCTGTTTAAGAGTCGTTGTCGTAACAAGGAGGTCCGTTACATGGAATCACGCCTCTTGATTTGATGGTTGAGAGGTTATACTAACGCGTTGTGTCCTAGTTTCATTCCATAAGAAGAAGCCTTGGGCTGGGGATTAGCCCCAACGCCCTTTGCACCAATTTACACCATACATACCAATTTAATTATATTAAAGTAGGTTTTGACCCATACCATAAGCTTTGGCACATTGGCCAATGGTCCTCTACCAAGACTTTTCACTCGATTAGAGGTCTTGGGTTCAAAACCCATGAACCCCAACCACATTTTAAACTTCCAACTAGTGATAGGGTGCCATGTGGTAGCCCATGTATGAGCCACGTGGAATCTCTTCATTTTCCTTACTAAATGGCACTAGTCAACTTTTGAGTGGATCTTCCCTATGCCCAGTCAATTGTTGTTGTGTTTCCACATGTCTGAATGCTACATCAACATGGTGATGTCATGTTGACGTCAACATTGACTTTTTTTTCCTGTTGATCTGTTGACGTTTTACCTGTTTGGGAAAACAGTCAGAGTGTGATAACTCTCGCATACAATGTCCATTTGAGAAAGAAAATATATGTTCGGAATATATGGTAAATATATGGGATTCCCAGGACAATTCCACATATGTCCAATGGAACCATATCAATCTCTACTTCATCAACATAATTAGAAGTGACTGCAAACTTAATTTTACATTGCTTGGTTACTTGAAAATTATTATCACCACATATCCATCCCAATGGATATGGTCTAGGATGTGGCTTAGTTTCAAGTCCCAAATTTTTTACAACCTTTTCACTGATTAAATTGGCTTATGATCCACTGTCTACAAGAGTATCAATTTTAAAATTATTTGTTATGACCCTTATGTGGAAAATTTCACCCCTTTTACACTCATCATTTACTACATCTGAATTATAAGAGCTAGTACTTGCAACATAATTTATACCTCGTATTCCCATAATTACAATTTTTGTCTCACCATCGGAGTCTAATCCCAGATCCACTTGAACTGTTGTAGTTGTGGTATTCTTTCTCGCTTGATTGGAATACTTCTTTGGCTCTAACTTAGGATGTAAGATCCAAAAATGATCTTCATCATGGCCGACCTTCTTGCAATTTTTACAAGTAGGCTTCTCCTTTCTTGTTGTGTTCATCTTCTTCTCTTTCTCTTTTCATTTCCTTGAATCCTTTCCTTGCCAAGTATCTGTAGAAACACTATCACCAACTTTCCCTTTACTTGATTCAATGTGAATGGCTTGTACACATGCTTCATCAAAGTTAGAAGGATTTAACATAAGAATAGTGTGCGTGCGATAAGAATGTAAACCACCAATATATTTTAGGAGTGTCTCTTATGTATATAAAGGAATACCCAAATTTAATTGTTTCTTATGAAATGTTTGAGTATAATCTTATACACTTTGATTCTTAGCTTGCCTTAACCTTTGCCAATTCATCATTTCCTGTTGCATGTATGCTAATGGATAAAACCGTTTCTTCAATGCAGTGATAAAATCATTCTAGGAAGAGATTGTTTTACCATTTTTCTTGAGATCATCTTTAGTTTTTCTTTCCCACCATATGAGAGTTGTGCCTCCCAATTTGAGACTTGCAAGTTGGATCTTTGTTTCATGATCAACAATCCTTTGTATCCTACAATAGAATTCAAGCTATCTAACCCAATTATCTAGCTTTTCTGCATCTAATTCACCATCATAAGTGGGTAAATTAAACTTTACATCAAGGTTTAATAAAGACATATCAGAAGAATGATGAGTTTTTTTAGGTTTCTTATCCTTAGAGGAATTGGCACTTACTTCACTTGTAGATGACGAGGATGAAGGGGAAGAAGGTTTTGAAGGTCCACCACCTCCAACTCCTCCTTCTTCTCTTTCGAAAGATTCACCTTCTTCAACCTTTGTAATTCTTCGTTGTCCTCTTTCATGGTAAAGTTCCTCTACCATGGATTTCATAAATTGAAAAGACTCGAAGAAATTTTCCTCAGACGCATAAGGACCTAGCTTCCTCGGTGAAGACATCTCTTGTTTATGAGGTCTCCTTTGAATATCTGGTTTAAAAGTCTCAAGTTGGCCTTGTCCTCACTTGATTTTGGCTCTGGTGAGCATCCAATGGTTGCAATTCCTGTCAAACCTTCAAAACCAAATGCTCTGATACCTAAAAAATTGATCCAAAAATGAGAGGTTTTACTGACAAAACTACAAGTTAAGTTTATGTACTTTATGCATCAGATCGATAAGAATGAGAAATACATAAATTCTATGAATTGTTGCAGAATAACAATTATGACATTTTACTTGATTCTCATAAATTATTAAAGAGTCCAGTCATCATAAAACGTGTTGCAAATAAGAGAAGATAACAACAAAACAAGAAAAATAAGTAGACACAAGAACTTGTTAACGGAGTTCACCAACCTTTGGTTATGTCTTCGGGCTTGCTTCCAAGTGAAGGACCTCGTTATTGCTCTTCAAATGCTCAAGTTCTCTTTATAATGGATCTTTTCTACTACAAAAGGATTCTGATATGCTATACAAGGCCTCCTTGCTCAGATACATACATGCCTCAACAAACTCCTCTCAAAAACATGAGAAAATGCCCCTCAAAACATGAGAAATGGGCTTAAAAATCCAACTCTTCTTCACATTCCCTGCATACAAAAAGTACCCCCTTAAGCTCAATAAGCCTGGTTTATATAGGTTTTAGGATCATATGAGGAACCCAACTTCCCGCAAGAATCTGGCCTCTTTTTGGGATCAAACCCCCCTTCAAATGGCCAAAATATCCTAAAAAATGCCCAATCTGAGTCCATGTGCCACACGAACCAAGTCTAGTCACAGCCTTTATTGCTATTATGGTACCTCGTCTAAATTAATTTAATCCATAAAGTTGTGATACATGAATATGCCATTGGTATTTGCGTTGGGATTCCCATCCGTCAAACGAAAAGGTCTGAAATCGGCCACGTCCCTGTCCAACTTGCACAGTAAATGCCAGAATTGCCCAATAGGATTTACCTTGTTAACTCATCCTATCGAAAAACTCAGATCCAAGTTGTTTCCATAGGGTCATGATGAAAAACAATTATTACTGAACTTTCCAGCTAAGCCCGAGTATAAGGCTCTGAAAATGCACCATAGAATGCATTGGTTTCATAAAGAACTTAGCGATTTTCAAATTCTATAGAGCGAGCAAGCCTGTGCAATCCTGAAACCTGTAGTTGTGATTCCAAATCCTTATTTCACCACATAATTTGTTGATAAATCAGATCCCACAATGCCGAGAGCCATAGGAAGTCAATGATCCCTACGACCCCTGAGTTGCGGTCGTGGGTGATCTCAAGGGGAAGGTGGAGCAGGTTAAGCTCCTTGATCTTGACTTAACAAATCCAGTCTTGTTCTCCCAGATGAACATAGACGTCTTCTGGAGTTTCTCTCCAGACTAGTTTATAGGCACATAATTTGTGCCAAAGCCCAAATTCATCAACCTCTTCAACTCAACTATCATGAACCTTAGAGACTTACTGATGTTCGGTACGACTGACGATGTTGCGCAGTGCACCAAGTTCCCGATCAACAGGGTGCACAACTGAATTCTCTACTTATATAGGTGGTATCCAATCGATACCGAAAACATCCACCAACTTAATGGTCTGTCCCTCGAAGGTGAGGATGTGTCTAAAGGATTTCAAGGTCCCAACAAGCACAAAAAAAATAAAGGGGAGCATAGCCTCTATGAAATATTCCACACATAGAGGGGGTTTGCATAGCCAAAATCAACCCAATACTACCAGAGACACTCAGAAATGGCTGTTACATCATATCCAAAAAGGTTACGAGGTTGTATTACAAGGGAGAATGCACACTAGATGCATTATTAGTAGCATATTTTTGTGCTAATGGCACCATATTCAATTGGTGTAGTTACCTATTGGAGGAACTACTCATGGCTTGTGAAGAAGCACAGGAGAAGAGAGGCACCTTCACATATGGATACATGTTGCTGACATTCACAATGCTAAAGTGGAAGCCACCCGCTGGAAGACCATTGGTGCTAACAGACAAGGGGCACCCTGAAAAGATGTTTGTACCCTGGAATTCCATGGAAGACTTGGAGAACACGACCTTTAACAATGCGACATGCTCCAAGTGGTATAACATGATCATTGACACTACGCATAGGTTGTGCATTCTACAAGATCTCCTCAATTGCAACATGAGGAATATTTCCTTCAGCATGAACCAACATCATACGTTTGTATGGCTGAGGCATGAAAAGAGTGAGTATTTTTATTTGAGGATGATGTCGTTCAACTTAGATGAGGAGGGCTTCAAAAAAGAGGTAATGTCATGGCCTGGAGTTAAATGCAACCCGCACAAGTCGGGGATGCACTACATTTTTCCTGCAGAGCAGTTGAAGAAGAAAGGCCAAGAAGCAGGGGTAGGAACGAGCTCAGGCTCAGAGGTGCCGAAGAAAGAAGATCCAACACAGACAAAATCTGAAGAGGAGGAGGAGACACAACCACTAGAGAGGAAGAAAATAACACTGTTTATCTTCTCATAGATGCCAAAGCAAGCTATGTTGACAAGTAAGGATTTCAATGATATCCTGAGAGTTTTGTTCACCACATAACTAGTGGTGAATAATTTTACAATAGGGGTCTCATCGAGCAAAGTTTTCAATGCCCAACCCCTTTCATCTGTCATCCCTCGCACTCGCTCAATGATATGAGCAACCCTAGTCATCCATATTCAAGACGACCCTGAGCCTCACACCCTTCCATCCACCATCATCACTAAGAACCCTTCATCACTACCACAACCCCAATTTCCAATCCCATAAACCACTAGTCCACCCCAAACGATAGATCCAGAGCCGATGCAACTCAATCCCCTAGAACAACTAGAGTCGATGCAACTCAATCCCCCATAACAACCAGATCAAGAACTCCAAGAAACAAGCCCAAAGTTACTTGAGCAACGTCTAAAAATTTATGTTCCAAATCCATAAGTACCAGAGAAGATATTGCAGCTGACTGGTCCGAACCCTAATGCCCATGACCAATAGATTGTGCCTTTTGTGTAGTAGAAGGACACTCAAATAGTAGAGGATATGCAAGCTCAAATCCCCCATCACATCCTCAATGACCAAGGTTAAGGGTGCCCAGGGAAACACAAATTCGGAATCAGACACAAGTAAAGAGAAGGAGCTACCAAAGGTTCAAAAGGAACCAGAGTCAACCTCTAGGTAAAGCGCGACATCCGTGTAGGAATAGATGGAGATGGTTCTTAAGAACCCTCAATAATGCACAGAGTTGTTGCAACTCTGCTTGGCCAAAATAGAGGTTATGAAATTCCTACCATTAGTGTTGAGGTTGTGGCTTGCGCCCGGACTGTCGACAGGAGAGGAGGAGGTAGAGACCCCCTCAGAACATTCAATGACTAGTGGAATTCCACTATAGACTCGAGCACCCATGGACACATCCTCGTCATTTGATGGCCTTGTACAGTGGACAAAAACACACTTTTTTGGAATGATCATAGCATCAACTAATCAACTAGAGTAGAGGCTCCAACAGGTCGAGAGGTTTGCAGAGTTCGTAAGGGAGGAACCGCTGCTTGTGAAAACATGCAGAAAATGAGAATAACATGAAACAATCCAGGTTGAGCATAGACTGGAAAGACTTCAGGAACATCTTGTTGAATCTTGGTGGGAAATTGGGAAGGTAGCACCCCAACTGCCAGAAGCCAGTGATGCAGGAGAGCAAGGGAATCAAATTGAAATACTCAAAGGAGCATGGTCCCAATTGTCGATTCACATCGAGCATCTATAAGTGCAGTTGCCATAGACTCAGAAAAAATCATAGCAACAACCTTGAAAGATGTAGGAGAATATGGAGAAGATAGTGCTCGAAGGAAACAATGCCCGAGAACACTACATAAGCACACAATTGAGTGCACAAATATTTTCATAGAATTCAACGATTAGATGGGAATCATCACTAGATGCAACCAGACCTTGGAGGATGCACGCACTAGAGTCTAGGTGTTGAATAAAGAAGTTGTGGCTATGATGGATCCATTGGATAAATAATAGAGGTTTGATCAGATTCAACAAGCAGACAATGAGATGAACGCCCTATTTGAGGCACAATCCATAGCTAAGAAGGAGATGCACGACTTCCAGCTTTTCATTTAGAAAATTTATATGCAGATGCATCAAGTCGATGAAGCAATATATTCTGAATGAAACTCCTTGGTCGCATCCAATCCCAACTGATGTATTACAAATGTGACACAATAGTTCGTAGCAGAGGCCTCACTCCTTGCCAGGAAATGGTAGGATAAAATTGGAAGCTTTCAAGAAGTGAAGAAGAGGGCCTTGGAGTTGGTCCCATATTTGGGCCCTTCATTTGAAGAGGCAAAAGAAGATAAAGTGCAAGCAAAAGAGAAAAGGAAAGAGGAAAAGGAGGACAAGGGAAAAAAANAAAACAGTTTCTCATGGAAGATGCAAAATATCCAAGTACTTGACTCGAGGGTGATTCAAGGATTGTGGTTAGAGCCTATTGGGCCCTTCATTTTTGGATAAGGAGTTGCACACGAAATACTACTGCCCCAGTTTTGGCCTAGTACGAGTTGTGCAAGCTACATAAGACGCTAGAAAACAAAGCAAGGAGAAGTAACAGAAATCAGTTGCGAAAATGACAGTGCAATGCCAACAAAGAAAAAGCAATTGCAACAGAACAAGAAAGCGTGCAAACCAAATCCAAAAGAAACAACTTAGATTATATATAGGGATGAATATAATTGTAAAAGGGTTGGTTGGTATCACAACTGTAAGGTTTGGTCATAGTTGTTGTTGTTTATTGTTGAGAAGTCATATTTTGAGTTCTGTAATGTAATTTGTACACCATTTTGGGAATTAGAGCTCTGCGACATGGGTCCAGAGCCAAGAGTCTATAACAAAGAACTACCTTGTATCTATGAGATTATAATTAAGAAATATATGAAGACAATATATGAAGAAGGATCCAAATTTTCAAAATATGTTGCGTCTTTATGTGTTTAAGCTCTGCATGATGTTTCTGTGTTTGAATGCTTTTCCGCAACATAAGTAGCCTCATTTCTTGCTTATATGAGTTCATATCTGTTCCATAGTTAGATGTATTGTGCAAGATCAATATGAATCTTGAAGGTTCTATAAACCCACCTAAGTATTCTCCTTTCCCTTCCCTATCCTTTTGTCTCAACAACGCTTCGGGTCAGACTTCTTCTCTTCGGAGGAGATGAAAATGCCAACGCTCCAGACTACATGGTACCTTTTTTTGGTAACCTGAGAATGACCATGGTATGATAAATATTGTGCCAACAACTACTACATGAATTTTTTTATATAATTCCCGTTGATAGGGGCCTCGAAAATCTCTCCATTAAGATTTTCTAGTGAGAATGAGTATTTTCTGTCAGCAACTGCAATTTGGAAAGGTCCGAACTAGAGATGATCAAATTTTCCATGTTTCCCTACATCTTCCTTTCTAGCTTCCCATTTTAAAACTTAATCTCCAAGAAGAAACTCCTTGTCTTTATATTTTTTTTATCAAAAAGGGCTTTCATAATATCCTGGTATTTTTGGATATTATCATCCACTTCTACTTTGTTTTGTTGAAATTCGATGATTTTATTTATTCTTCTTGTAACATCATTCGGTTCTTCATTCACATCCTTCTAGAGTTTCATCACAATAAGAGCAATATTAATAGGAAGAATAACATCAATACCATAGACTAATTGGAAAGGAGACATACCTATATATTTTTTGGTGCCAATTCGGTTTGCCCATAAGGCATATTTTAAGTGTATTTTCCAATATTTTTTTTTCTCTGTAAAAAATTTCTTGATTATATTCATCAAACTCTTGTTAGATGATTCAACCAACCCATTTCCCTGATGGTAATAAGTTGTAGAATGACCTAAAATAATATTGTATTTCTGACAGAAATTTATCATTTCAATAGATTTAAAATCCTGAGCATTATCAATAAATATTTTCATAAGACAACTAAATCTTGCCAGGATGTTTTATTCCAAAACATTTATCACTACAGAATCTATAGAATTCCGATTTAGAATGGATTAAACCCATTTCGTAAAATAATCATTAACAACTAGAATCCATCTATGTTGAGCACTTGATTGTAGAGAATTTCTCCAATGAAGTCTAGGCCCCATTGTTGGAAATGCGATTCAACTTTTACTGGAATTAAAGGAAAGGAAGGAGAAATTTTCTTACCAACAAACAGTTGGCATGAATTGCAAGATCTGAACCTTGCATTTACATCAATAAATAATTTTGGACAATAATATCCTCCCCTTAAAATTTTGTAAGTTGTTTGTCTCCAAGAATGATGTACTCCACATACTCCTTCATGAAATTCATCAATGACACCTTCTAGTTCATATTCTATCAGGAAACATAATAGGAAACCCAGAGGGTATTTCCAGTATAGCTTGCCATCAATAATGCAATACTTAATTGCATGTAGCTTTAAAGTGCTTGCTTTAGAAGGAGTCATGTAATTTAGACATTGAAGAGTAAGGAGGTATGTAACAATATAATTGTACCAAGATGAGGAAGAAAACTTATATTCAATCTAAATTATAGGTGCTTTGTTTTCAATCTCTTCTATATCTAAAATAGAATCACGAGACTCAAAGTTATTCATTCCAAGCACTCTGAAATTTAATTCAGCTAACAACCTTTCCAGATCTTGACCTTTCACGAGTTTGGTTGGTTTGACTTCTAAATCAAACTCTTAATTTTAGACAACCATCTGCCTCTTCTTCCATCACTGTCTAGCTGAACCAAGACATCTTTAATTTCATTTGTTGGTACATAAGCATTTATTTTTGAGTGCAAGACATATGTTCGGAAAGCCTTGAGATCCTTCACCATCGTAGAAGATTTTTTTTCGAGAATGTCATATCTGAGCTCTGAATCTTTGAGGATTTTTCTAAAAAAGATTATTGGTTGTTCGAATCCTTCTTCATTCTTTTGAAGGAGCATTATTGCAATAGTATGTTCAGAAGCAAAGGATAATATTACAAATTCTTTTGTATAGTAGGGATTTACCAATACTGGTGCTTCTCCTATGGATTTCTTAACATGGTCAAAATATGCTTTGGCTTCTGCAGTCCATTTTACTTTGATGTCCTTTTTTAGAATATCTATAATCAATTTGATTATTTCAGCAAAGTTAGGAATAAATCTCCTCAAAAAATTGATCTTACCCGAAAAATATTGAATCTCTTTTCTATTTCTAGGAATATTAATCAGGTCAATAGCCTCAACTCCTTTAGTATCAACCTTAATTCCATCCTTTGAAACTATATGACCTAAAAGTTTACATTCTTGCATGGCAAAGTGTGTTATTTTGGGATTAAGAGACAAACCAAAGTTTCTACATTTTTCAAAGGTTTGTCTCAGGTGCACCAAATGTTTTACGTCATAATTGGAAAAAATTGTCATATTGTCTAGATAAATAACAACAAACTTATCTCTCTCACCGACGGATGTGATATCTATTTCTCTCTGGAAAGTTTCTCCTGCATTCATTAAACCAAAAGGCATCTTATCATACATAAAAACTCCCCATGGAGTAGTAAATGCATTATTTTCTCTATCATCTTCATGAACAACACTTTGATTATATCCTGAGAAACCATCAATCATAGAAATTTTGCTATCCCCTACTACCTTCTCTAAAACATGGTCCATTTTTGGGAGCGAGTAGTTATCTTTATGAGAAGGCCAATTTAAGTTCCTAAAATCAACGCAGAGTCTTATTTCACCATTCTTCTTCCTAACACGGACCAAATTGGCCACCCATTCATAGTATTTGAGGGGAACAATGATTTTTGCATCAAGGTGTTTTTTAACCTCCTTTCTATTACTGGAAGAAGAATTGGGTTTATTTGTATAAGATTTTGCTTGAAAGGATTAATACCATGCTTTAATGGAATATTGTGCTCAATAAAAGAAGTATCATAGGTTTTTAAATCCTCACAATACCATGAAAAATCATCTTTATACTATTTAATTAACTCAACATATTACTCTTTATTTGTGTTGGAAGATATTTTGATATTTTGACCATCTTGGGATTTTCATTAGTTCCTACATTACAATCTTCAACTTCTTCAGGTTGAGGTCACAAAATATAATTTAATGGTATATCATCCTGGTCAAACAACCTTTCTAGAGGGATCATATCTCTAGGAATTTGATTGTTTTTAAGTAAGAGCATGCAGTGCTTTGCAATTTTATCTCGGAACTTTTTTGGGTTTTCTCCTTCTTTCAAAATCCAGGACGGATCATTCTGATTTTCTTGATCAATGTGAGTCTCAGAAAACTCATCTACCATTTCCATAAACTTCTTTATTTTTTCATCATCTTCGAATAATTTCCATTGTTGAACATTTTTTGGAATCGAAGGTCTATGTCTCATCTCAATATGATATCTCAACTTCAAAACAATGGGTGGTATGAAAATCGCAACAACTTTGGCTAAAGAGTCAACTTGTTGATTTTGCATTCTGGGAATAGAGTGAATATTAACAGATGAGAATAAATTCTCTATTAGATCCCAGGCACATTTTCTATATGATATAAATATCGGATGCTTAACTTAGTATTGTTATTTTATTTTATTTACAATTATATCAACATCACCATAAACTACCAAATGCTTGATTTTTAGTTTTCTTGCAACTTCTAATCCTAAAACTAAAGCTTCGTACACACACACATTATTAGTATAATCAAAATCCCATTGTAATCTATAAGAGAAAGGAATAACATACTCATCACCTCGTGCCACAAATAAAACTCCAGCTTTTGCTCCTTCTCAAGATGAAGCACCATCAAAGAACATTTTCCACATCCCTTCTTTAACATTCATAGTTTTATTCACAAATTCTATTTTTTTATTTTCTTCTTCTATACATTCTTCAAAATCATCATCTATGGATAATATACAATTACATAGATCTTGATTAGCACCATAGACTGGGTATTTATTAGGGTTTTGAGGGTCACTTATAGTATCCACCAGTCTAGTTTCTCTATACAGTCGAGTGAATTGTCCACCAAAAAATAGAATTGTAACATATGTCATGTCTAGTTAAACTGATCCTCCTTGCTTGGAACCCCAAGATCTAGATAGAAGTATTCCATACTTGGAAGGAACTTCATTAAAAACCACATCCATAAGAATACTTTTCACAGGAACCTGAGAAAATTTTACAACTAAATATTTTATCATACCCAGACACTTAACCTTTCTAGAATCAAAAGAGTATAGATATTGGTAAGGTCTGGTAATTTGAAGGCCCAATTTCTCCATGATAATTATAGGCATTAAGTTATGTGAAGCTCCTGAATCTAACATACAATTGTGTAGTAAATGATCATGCACAGTTAATGTAATATAGAAAGGAGCAACAAAATCTTTACTATTTTCAATGTGTGGTCCAAACATGATTGTAGGTTTATCATTCTCTAAATTGAAAGTCCCAATTGGTTTTTCAATTTCCCTGGTTTGAACTTCGACTTCTGTATTTTTTGGCTTCTTAGTCTGTACTTCTTTCATTTCAACTTGCTTTGCTCGAGGAGCTTGTGTTTGATTTGATGGTTTTGCAACTGCTACCTCATTTGATTTGTTTTGTGATAAAATATTTTTTGGTGGAGTATTTATTGAATTATTTTCTCTTTCCCTCAAATCATATTTATGCTGAAGCTCGACCATTATTGAATCAACGAGACCTTTGTATGTAGAGTATCCCAAATTGTTGATATTTTTATACTCATTAAATAAAGATTCCATATCCAAATATTTCTAATTATCATGTTTGGTTAGGTGAGGCTCAAGATCATCATCACTAAGGTTGTTTAGCTCTTCATATAATTCATCATAATCTTGGACCTCATCTCCCTGTATGAGATTGTCAGTTTTAAAAGTAGCTTGAATATTTTGATCCTCATTTTTAATTTTCCTTTGTTGTATTCGAGGATTAGGATTTCTCCTGAATTGATTTCTAACATATGGATAAATATTGGATTTTTCCATTTCCATCTTGGAAATTTTGTTTGATAAATATTTAATAATTTTAGCCATCTCATCCATTTTTTCCTCTACAGATTTTCTAGATCCACAGGCCCCTACATGTTCTTTAAAATGCTCAGGTTCCCTTGTTCCCATATCAACTTTAGTTTTCACTTTCTCGGATTCCATCATATTTGATTCAATCTCTATAGCATCATCAAGCATCACTGCTAAAGTAGTGGATCTAACTTCTCTCAAAAGTAGAGCGAAATCAGAATCAAAATCTCTTGTAAAAGTGACTTTTGCAGCTGGTTGGGAAGGTTTAACTTCCGCCAAGATTTTGTGACAAAGATTATTAAATATTTGAATGAAATCTAGGACTGATCCAGATGTTTTGTTTCTCAAGGCTCTAAAATCGGCTAAGTAATAAAGATGAATATTTTTTCCCACCCCATTGTCTTATGTAGGAAGTTTCCAGATCATTATATGATGGTATAGAACATACTGGAAGTCCACTGAACCAAGTTCTTATGTTCCCTTCAAAATTTTGTATTAACAGTCTCGTGTAAACATCTTCGTTCTCAACACCAAGAATATCAACAAATTGATCGAAAAAGGCTATATGTTATGTTGTTGTTAAATACCCTTCTCCCGTGAATTTAGGGAGGCTTTTCATGTAATTTTCAGGTAAATCATGCAGGACAACATGAATAACTAAGGGAGAATATCTAGCAGTGACCTTGGAAAATATCATAGGGGGTTGAGCGGTATATTTTCTTTTCCACTAGCTCCTACACCTGCAGTACCATCCATTGAAAGTCTAGGATATGGAATTCTGGGACTAAAAGGGAGATTATCAAAAACTTCAAAATACCGATCTACTAAACTTTTGACTACTTTGGGATGGTGTGAACAAAGTTCAGGCAAATGATTGTGAGGATATGGAAGATCTAAATGAGGGGGAAATTGAAAAATTGAGCTTGGTTTCTCAGATTTACCAGATGTATATATAGGAGAAGTAATAGGGGATGAATTTGAGTATAAAAAATAATCTTCAACGTTTTTGGAAACAATTTTTTTTTCTTTAGGAAGAGAAAGAATCGGCTGTGTACTAATGATAGTAGGAATTGAAATGGATTCTTTTTTTTCACTGGTAAAAGTATCTATCAATGAAACAAGGATGGTCTGGTCAATCTCAAATTTTATTTCAGGAATAAGTACTTCTGGAGTTTCTATTTTAACTTCAGATTTACTAGTTGATGCTTTTGCAAAACGAACTTGTTTATATTTTTCTTTAAGAATTTGTTCTTCAGTGGGAATATTAACATTAACTTGCGTAACTCTAGGTTGATATACCTTACCTCATGATTAAGAATTTTGTCTAAGATATCCCTTCGGTTTCAACAATCTTTCGAGATCCGAAAATAGCGTAGTCTTCTTTTCGTCTAGGTTTTTCCTGGTATTCTTTCGGCCAAATGCCAGATTTTCCTATAATGGAGTCGCCAGGTGAAAAATAAAATGAACCTTTTCATGTGTTCAATCTTTTTTCACAATCAAAGACCAAAATTTAACTTTTTTCTTCTCCTAGGGGAAAAATGATTTCGTTTCTCCGTTCCCTGGCAACGACGCCAAAAAGATGTTGTTCCTGAGATTGATTCTAACAATCAAAGAATAATGTTAGGCATCCTGAGATTGATTCTAAGTCTCAAATAATAATGTTAGGCATCAAACATTTAAAAAGAAGTATTTTGTAAGTGCTTTTTTCTACCTTCAATTTTCTGAGAAATGATCTTTAAATGAAATTAATGATAAGACAGTACAGAGGTTGTATCTCATTATCTAAGCCACAATTGTAATGTCAAATGATGTAGAAATGATTTACAAAACTATTAAAACAAATACATGTATAAATTACAAGTAAGTCTGACCTTGTTTGTAGTAGAAGAAAAGTAGAAGATGCACCCTTGAAAGAAGATAAAAATGAAGTAATTCACACAGGCCATAGGTCTTGTTTTACTCACAGTAATAATAGAGGAAAATTTGTAACTGGATGAACTTCTCATATATTATGATCATAATAGACGTGTTACTAAATTGTAATCATTCACTTTTCAATAACTACATAAAGAAATTTAGAGAGATGGAAACTTAGAGGTAGCATATAACTCAAATGGAACAAAACTTAGAATCTTTGACTGCACTTGTATTGATATTCAAAAAAATTTCTCTTTTACATTAGTCTAGAAGCATCCCTCAATATATCTAAAATATATCTACTTATACAAAATTGTCTCAACTAAAAGTAGTTGTACTTTCTACACTATTTGTTCTAAAAATAAAATACAATCTGAATGGAATAACATAATGCAGATATTGTTGAGTTTTGTTTTGATGTGCTGGCATTATATATGTTATTTCATTTTCTCCCAACTACACTCGCTTTTCTATGTTCATTGAATTCGGTGCACATGTCCATCAATGCTATCATGAATCTCGAAGGCTCAATATTCTCATTCAATTCAAAGGTGAACATCTTCTTTTGTACTAGTGGCATCTTTTCTTGGATCTTCTTTTCTTCCTTGGTTGTGGCTTGATACTGTAAACTTGGATTCACCAACAACTCATTTGTTTTGAGTAAATCGATCTGGTTCATCTGTTGGGTCGCTGACTAAATATTTTATTTATTCTTTCTGGAGCTTTCTTGGTTCATATCTTTTTCGATCTTCCCCAAAGCCTCTGAGATATTATTTCCTTCAAATTCAATCTATTTTTTATTTACTGAAGATAATGCCTCCATACAATCCTCCTTTGCCTCTCTAGCAAGTTTCTTTCTTTGTTCTAGATTTCTTTCCCAGACTTTCAGGGTCATTTCACGCTTCACTTGTTCAGAATGTGAGTAAGGGGAGAGACCAGGGATATCATCTTTTTGCCTCGATATTGTAAATTCATGAAACTTAAACCTAGCTGCACATGGATCTTTTTCCTTGACATAAATACTTTTCAGGGAAAGGTTTATTGCCTGATAGAATTTCTAAATATCACCTACCTTTTGATATAGTTCATGTTGGACAAATTCCAGCTTCTCATTGATTCATGATTCTTTTGTCTTGAAGGAAGTAATATCTATTGTTGTGTTCTCTGTTAGGGAGAATTTGGCAAGCAATTGTTCAATCAAATTTTCCCGTTGAGTGATCAAACCTTTGTTGGTATGTGAAATATAGTATATTAGCTCAATATTATCGTGTAATTGCTTCATTTGATGATGATAACTAGCCCTGATTTGTTCAATTGAATGATTCATCCTGCTTCTAATAGTCTATTATGTACTATGTATCTCATTCCACAATTGCTCCACCAAGAGACATTTTCTTTGCAGTTGTTTGGTTAAATTGTCCACTGACCATTGATTGGTAGTGGAAAAATCCCCTAGTGAATCTGCAACTTCCTTCGCAAACTTAGGATCATCCTTGTATTTCCCATAATACACCAATCTTTGCCTTTTAGTGCCTACTCCATCCTTTTGTTGAGATTTTCTTTTTACAATAGCTTTTTGTTTCTTGCTGATTTTTTTTTTTAGGGAGGCATCTCTTTAGGCAAGATAGGAGTAAGATCACCAACATGAATGAGCTCTGAATTAGGATTTCCAAAATTTGTTTGTAAATTTGTTAATGATGGAATAGGAAAAATAATTGTTGTAGAGATTTATGGAACTATTGTATTTGGGGGTGTTAGCAGGAGTAGCTAGTGTTGAAAAAGGAAAAAAAATGTCCTTGATTCATGAAAACTTCAAGCTGAGCTAATATTTATTGATCATTCAAACCTGACAGTGACCTTTGTGTTTCTTGAAATAACCCTTCTGAATTTTTTGGGACTTCCTCAACTTTGTGCTTAGTGGAGAAACTTGGCTCAGGTCTTATGGGTTTAGCTTTCTGTGAAGAAGGAATGGGTTTTGACTCTCCTTGCAATATCTTTGGCAAATTGCTTTGTTAATCCCTAATATTGGCTCATTACCCCTTAATTGGGGCATATTATATTAGTAATGTTATTTTATTTATGTCAGCTTTAGGCCATTAGTTGTAATTATACCTCCTAGTCTCCTATATATACCAAGGAGACATTTTCATGGGTTTTGACTCTCCTTGCAATATCTTCGGCAAATTGTTTTGTTAATCCCTAATGTTGGCCCATTACCCCCTTAATTGGGGCATATTATATTAGTAATGTTATTTTATTTATGTTGCCTTAGGCCATGAAGAATTATACCTCCTAGTTCCTATATATACCAAGGAGACATTTTCATCTTTGGAATCACATTGTACACATTTAAGGGAAGAGTCAAGAGGCCACATCCACCATTCCTTTTCAAGGCATTGAGTAATTTTTCCAGGTTTTTCTATGCTATATCGATGTTTGGTTCTTAACATATGGTATCGAAACTCAAGGTCTGGTTTTGTTGCTACATCCGAGACACCTTGGCATTTTTTTATATAACGTTTTTTCACAATGTTTCATAAGGAATGGCTTGCAGGATATTTATCAGACAGATCAAGGTACATTGGATTCAAAATTAATCTCCTGAGGCTTTATAATTTCTGAGATGCTAACCTGTATAAGATAGGGTTCTTGAATAATCCTTAATCGAAATACTAAGTGGCATTTTCACTATAAACACTTTTCTATAATGTTTCAGACCCAAAAATCTAGAGGATATTTATGAAATTAGAAAGGTCTCTCGTGGTAAAACGCTTAGGTCTCCGGGTCATCTTAAATTTGTAGATACACCTTATATAATATAGGGTATCTGACTATTCCTATTGGACTGTCTCGTGAAGGTATGGTAAAACAACATAACTTATTCCTAGAGTATCCAAATTGAGTGGGACTAGTTGCATTGGATCATGGACATTCTGTAGTATTTTTTGGTGTGATTTTTAGAATTTTATCAATTATTTCAAGGAATTGCTATACATGTGAGATCTCCTAGAAAGGCCAAAATAAGCAAGCTGTGGGAAGTTACCATAAATTCAACTTGGCACATCCAATTTGGATCGACTGGCATTGCGTAGAAGAAATATCAGAGAATCCGATAAAATAAAGTTTCATACCCAGAAGGGTCGAACTTGGGAGATAATAGAAGAAATATTGTCTAGCTGCATCCACCTCAAAATCAAGGTTCAAAAGTGATACTGGCCAACATGCCACCCGTGTTGAATCTCAATTCAACTAAGCTCCTAAAAATCCTACTTGACCTGATGAAGGTGAAGAGGGATTAATAAATTATTTACAAAAAAAAGAAGATAGTAAAACAAAGATGAACTACAAGAGATGATGGATTCAATGGAAGCTGGGTTGGATACTAAGATTTGATGGTTTAAAGGGAGATCATGGAAGTATTGAAAATTCTCGGTAATGAAGACACCTGAAAGTGAAAAATTAATCCCATGAACGATGAGGACAACTATTGTGAATCAAGAATGGAGAAACACCAATCCTTTGGTTTGAAGACCAACCACGTTCAAGATTGATATGAGGAAGTTTGATGGCAAGTGACCCAATCACATGGATACTAAGATGGAGCACCTTGATCTCCATAATGCCACATACACAAAAGCATGAACAATTTCTTTATATTTAGAACCTAATCAATTCATGAAATGGTAACGATGGTTTTGTTCTCACAAATCACTGTCACTTGGACAATTTTCAATCGATAGCAATACCTTATATACACAAGGAGCAATACCTCTTTATCCAATTGATAAATCTCTCAAGCAAAGTGTTCAATTATCACACATTGAGAACTCCGAAGATTGAATATAAAGTTAACTGATATTCCAGTTGAGCACTTGAGTGATGTATTCATAGGAACTTTAAAGGATAACATTCAATATGAGGTTCACCTTGGGGAACCCAAATCATTGAGAATGCATTTAAGGTGGCAAGAAATGTTGAAAGTGCACATGGCTATGGCTACTGGGAAGGACCAATTCTAACATCTCAGAGAGAACAATGCTCCTTCTAAAACACCAACTCTGCTGCTGTTGACACCTCACAACTAGCATAGAAAGAAAAGGTTTATGCTTTAATCAGACAACAAGCAAAGAAGGGACATATGTGGTGAGAATAAATTATTCACATAGATTGTGAAGAAAGAAGAACAAGAACAAGAACCATCTTAAGATGAAAACGAAGAAGCAATATCATCTGAAGAGTTGAATCCCACGATATCGTGTAATTCTTTGGTTGGAATTAGCACTACTCAAACCATTAATATCGAAGGATACATCAAAATAAAAGGTAATAGTCCCACTGATTCTGGCAAGACTCATAATTTCATTCACTATAAATTAGCAAAATATCTCAATTTGTATCCGATACCAGAGTTTCAAGTAATGACGGCAGATGGAGGAACTATCAACTGCTCAAGAAAATGCAATAAGATCAATTCTACTATGGGGGAATATGCAATGAATAGTCCAATGATTTCTATACCCATGGTAGCAGATGTTGTAATTAGGAATCCAATGGTTACAATCATTAGAACAATGGCTTTAATTTTCAAGAACTTTCATGGAAATTTTCATTGGAAGGAAAAAAAAATTGAGTTAAGAGGTATCATAGGGAAACCTAGTGATAAGCTCTAACGGAATGACAAAAATTATTGAAAAAGGGGCATCAAGGCTTATTGCACAATCCATGCTCACTAGATGTTCAAACATCTAAGCCATCT
Source organism: Picea sitchensis (assembly GCA_010110895.2). Taxonomy (NCBI): domain Eukaryota; kingdom Viridiplantae; phylum Streptophyta; class Pinopsida; order Pinales; family Pinaceae; genus Picea; species Picea sitchensis. Next base: position 35,206 of record SNQJ01S0058937.1, read on the forward strand.
ATTCCTCAAGATCTCCAGCAATCATTGATACATTCCAAAGTATTTGAAGATATTCTAAAGGTCTTCCACCCACTTGAAATCATGATCATGAAATTCACCTAATTCCCGAGAGTATTCCTCCTAACAGCCATACTGCATACCCTTATGCCCAAGAGGAAATTGAGTGCATGGTTGAAGAAATGTTAGAGGTCGGCATTATTAGACCTAGCCAAAGTTCTTACTCGCACTGGTAATGAGGCCCAAGAAGGATAACTCATGGCATATGTGTCCGTATTATAGAGAGCCCAACAAGATCACTATTAAGGATAAGTTTCCCATTCCTAATTGATGAATTGTTAGATGAACTACATGGAGCAATCTATTTCACAAAAATTGATCTGCTCGTGGTATCACCGACTGTAATGAAGGAAGAAGATATCCCAAAAACAACATTCAACTCATGAGGGTCATTATGAATTTTTGTCATGCCTTTATCTACAAATGCACCTTCCACATCCCAAGGGTTGATGAATTCCATTTTCAAGCTCCTTCCTTTGAAAATTTGTGTTAGTATTTTTGATGATATACTAATTCATAGTAAAAGTCTTGGGATGATCATGTGACATGTTGACAAGGTGCTACAACTACTAAAGCATAAACAACATACAAACCATCCAAAGGTTTCTTTGGAGTAAAGGAGGTAGAGTAGTTAACATAATTCATCTCATGAAGGTGTCAAGTAGTAATTCCATTAAAGATAAGGCCATGATGGATTTGCCAATTCCAAAAACATTGAAGAATCTTAGAGGATTTTGGTTGATAGGTTACCACCGCAAGTTTGTTCGAACTATGGAAGAATAGAAACACCTTTAATCTAATAATTAACTAAGAAGGACTCATTTTCATGACTTCAGAGGCAACTGTGGAACAATCCAAGAGGTGATTTGTAAAGATTCTATCTTGACCACTCTAGACTTCAAAAACCTTTATTGTGGAATGTGATGCCTCAAAAATGGAATTGGTGTTGTCCAAAAGCAAGAAGGAAGGTTCTTTGGATTTTGAAAGCTCTAATTCACTCAAGGAAATGACTTACACAAACATATTTATGATAAGGAAATGATGGAAATACTACATGCATTGAAGAAATAGTGTCCTTACCAATAGGTAGGCACTTCAAGGTCAAAACGATCATGATAGTCTTTGTAAATTTTGGGAACAAAGATTGTCTTCGAAGAACAACAAAATGGTCATGATTGAAATCCCTCTACAGAAAGGAAGCAAAATGTTGTGCGTGATGCACTCTCAAGAAAGGATGAATATGTTGAAGCCTCTCATATTATCTCATCATCTAAATCATTGGATAATAGAAGCAAAGGGATTAAAATGAATTCCACCAATAAAAAGTGTGGATTCTCATTCAAAGGTTGCGTAGGATTCCAAAGGCACGATACATTTACTCCTGAAAAATGATTCACCATGGTGTCAAGGATCACTTATATTTATGTAAGAACTCCCATCTCAAAATAAAAGGTACTATTGGATGGTAACGCCTCCAAAGAGAGGGAGGGCACCTGCTCTTGAAACCTACCATAGAGTCAAGAAGGATTTTTTTGGGATGGCTAATAGTTATAAAAGACCTGGGGTCTCAATTATTTCCACCTTATTTTGTAAAACCAAACATTCTACCACAAACAATTAAGACCCCAGGTCTTTACAACCATTATCCATCCCAAGTCAACTGGGAGTATTGCCTTCCATGGATTTCATCACTGTGGTTACCAAAGTCCTAGTTGAAAGAGTGTAACGCATTGCCGATAGACCACCAAGCACGTACACTTTTTGCGCACTGCATCCCTTCTGCTAGCACAGTTGCCACCGCATTAATGGAGATACCAAAAGTCACATGCATGTTCAAGATTATTGTAAAATGACGAGATCCCATCTTCACTTCTACATTTTGACAAATTATTTTGTTTAGTACTGGTTCATAGCTCATCCTATCATCCTCAATCTGATGGAAAACCGAGATAGTGAAAAATGCCCGAAGGCTACCTCGTTGCTTTGTCTCCTCGAGCAAAACAAACAATAATGGTTCAAATATACCCTGGCGTAATGGTGTTATAACACTTCCTTTCTTACTGCAACAAAAATGACATCTAATATGGCACTTTATGGATACCACCCTCCTTCCATCACTTATTCTCTAAAAGAAAATCTAAGGTTCAAGCTCGTGGAATATCACATCAAGAATCAACAATTCTCGAATTCCGAAGGATTACCCTGACAATGGCACATAATCACGAAACAACAAGCATATAAACATCACAATGAAAGGAACTTAGCAATTGGGTGTTTAAGACTACAACCACAAAACAGATGTCCTAAGCAAGACAATAAGGATAATAAATTATCACCAAAGTACTATGGCCCTTATAAGGTGTTTCCAAAGATTGGTACTATGGCATACAAATTGAGTCACTAATCTTCACGAAGTACACCTGCCTATGTTTCATGCCTAAAGAAGGTTGAAGTAAAGATCCCATGAACTAAACTATATTTCTAAACCTGATGAAGGAAAATTGGAGCCTAAAGCCATCACCCACACAAGAATTCGCCAACTAAGAAATAGATCCATTTATATTCACACAATGGAGGAAACTACTCACTGAAGATTCCACTTGGGAAGAAGGATTCTTTATAGTCAAGCATCCAAAGTTACTCTCACAAAGGCATACACTTGTTTCAAGGTGAGGGGCATGTTAAGTCCTAATTTTGGCTCATTACCCCCTAATTGGGTCATATTATATTAGTAATGTTATTTTATTTATGTCATTAGGCCAATAGTTGTAATTATCTCCTAGTCTCCTATATATACCAAGGAGACATTTTCATTTTGAATCATCTTGTACTCTGAACATTCAAGTGGGTAAAAGGAGGTTTCCCCCTCGAAGAGGCTTATTATCTGAAATTATCTCTTTTTCAAGGCGTTGAGTACTTTTTCTGAGGTTTTTCTATGCTATATTGATGTTTGGTTTTTAACATGTTTCGTCTATGCTTTTGAAAGCTGAGGAAACCAACCTATTGGTCAGGAGGTAGAGTCCTGAATATTCTTTGAACTTCTTCATATGATATAACTTCCCTAAACATATCATCATAAGGAGAATCCTCATGGATGTATCGTTTCATGTTGTATTGAGCCAAATTATTTTCCACTAGCTTATGTGGATCATGTCTCTTGAATTCAATTTCAACTAACTTAACATCTTCTAGGGATGCAACCTCAACTTTAGAATGACCAAAATCTAACAATGTGAACATAACCACTTGAATGGGAAAAGTTGGCCAAACTTTTTTCTGAGTTTCTTTCAATTCCTTGTTGATGCCTCCTTCTACTATTTGGTATGCCATTTCTCTACACATGAGTCTGTCAGGTAAAAACTGTGAAAGGGAATGAGGAGTAATGGAACAACCAAATAATATAATGTAGGAGAAATTCCCCTCAATGAACCAGTCTTCAAGTGTGCATAAGTTCCCCATAACTATGTGAATAGGTACCACTATGTTGTGATAGATTTCGTAAAAGAAATATTTGGCATTTCCTCCCATAATTTGGAGTGGTAGAAATGTATTGGCTCGGAATTGGATGGGGTCAAACTCTAGTGCATCAGGGGGAATGGGGTCATGAAACAAATGGAATCCATAATATATGATGACATGTAAAAAGGAGCAGGTTTCCCTTTTGATTTTGATGATTGATACTCAACAATTTTCTTGGACAGATTATCAGATAACATTTTAGCCCAATTGAAGGTATAACCCTCGACTACTTCATTCATTATGGATACCCACTCAACTGAGAAATGAAAAGGGTTCTTTTTCCCAAACAAATGACATAGCATCATGGATATATATAGCATATGAGCATCTAAGGATGTTGTGGAATACATACCATGAGCATTAGCTCTGAATTTATACGAATGTCCCCACCAAGTCTTGATTATATCATGAGAATTTTTACCGTATTGAGTGCATTCTCTTCTCTATAAATCTAGAAGAAATGTTGCATTGTAATTATATTTGGGTGTAGGGGAAATTTTATACATTGCTTGTATATTCTTCAGTTGAAAAGAGATGACGATGTTCTGCTGGTGGCTAATGATGCTTCTGGTTTGATGTCGACATGTTCCAAATCCCAATTTATCATATCATTATAGGGTATAATTATAGACCGTGCAAAAATATTATGCAGTTATGATTGTTCTACCAATATAAGCTTGCATGAAAAGGACTCGTCATATTCCTCGGCATAGTCGTCTAGACAACTAATAATCCCATGCTCTAATATATCAAAAAATTTCTCCCAAGACTTAATGGCATTCGTAAATCACAGAGTTGTGTCTGATAGAACATATTCATTTGGATTGGAATCATCACCTGATGCATCAAGCTTCTTTACAACTTTTTGTGGCGCCAGAATCATCAAGGAAATAAAACTAGCCTTCCTGTAACAAGAGAAGTTTGTAATCTTTTCACTGAATGAAAAAATACTAATCGCAAATGGTAAAATGACTTTAAATTTAAGGTGTTTTATTCATAAAGTCTATTGATCTTTGTATAGATCTACTGGTGAAGAATTTATAAGAAACTTAATTAAATTTATTGCCTGGTGATTCACAATATTTATTGAATTAATAAATCATAAATGTCATTAACACTTCGATGACTCAGTGTTAAGAAGCTTTGGATGTGACAGGATGGAAATCTCTCGAAGTCTGAAACTGCAGAGTAATTAATTAATACTTAATCATGATTAACCTAAGTTATCAAATGTTTTATTAACTCTTTAAAACACTTTTTACTTTTTGTAATATTCATTAATACGACACTTTGATACTTTGGCAATTTGTGAACTCAATATTTATTAAAACTCTCGAAGGGAGATCTCCCGAAGTGACGTGGTAGAGATGAAGTCATTCTTGATGACATGTCAAGAAAAGAGAGGTGAAATGTGTCACTTGAAAATGTATGAATCATTTGATGGAAGTATTAAAAATAAGTGCCACGTGTCAATCCAAGAAAATATTTTAAAAATATGCTTGTCTTATGACTCATCTATAAGTCCTTTAGGAATTATTACAAGGAACTATATTCAGGATTTTGGGATTTTTACTTTTTATATTTCTTGGGACACCCGAAGCACGCAGATTTTTTTATCCATGTCTGTATATTTTTCATCAAATCTGTGTCTTTAGTTTTTTTTATCAAAAAGGGATTTCATATTATCCTGGTAGTTTTGGAGCTTATCATCCACTTCTACTCTATTTTTATGAACTTCGATGATTTGATTTATTCTTCTCGTAACATCATTCAGTTCTTCATTCACATCCTTCCAGAGTTTAATCATAGGAAGAGAAAGATTAATAGGAATAATAACATCAATACCATAGACTAATTGGAAATGAGACATACCTATAGATTGTTTGGTGCCAATTTGGTTTTCCCATAAGGCGTATCTAGAAGAAATGTTGCATTTTAAGTATATTTGGGTGTAGGGTAAAGGTTATACATTAATTGTATATTCTTCGGTTGAAAAGAGACGACGATGGTCCGCTGGTGGCTAATGATGCTTCTGGTTTGATGTCGACATGTTCCAAAGCCCAATTTGTCATATCATTGTAGGGTATAATTCTAGGCTGTGCAATAATATTATGCAGTTATGATTGTGCTACCAATATAAGCTTGCATGAAAAGGACTCGTCATATTCCTCGACATAGTCGTCTGGACAGTTAATAATTCCATTCTCTAAGATATCCAAAACTTGCTCCCAAGACTTAATGGTGTTCGTAAATCACGGAGTTGTGTCTGATAGAACATATGCATTTGGATTGGAATCATCACTTGATGCATCAAGCTTCTTTACAACTTTTCATGGCGCCATAATCATCAAGGAAATAAAACTAGCCTGCCTATAACAAGAGAAGTTTGTAATCTTTTCACTGAATGAAAAACTACTAATCGCAAATGGTAAAATGACTTTAAATTCAAGGCCTTTTATTCATAAAGTCTATTGATCTTCGTATAGATCTACTAACGAAGAATTTATAAAAAACTTAATGAAATTTATTACCTGGTGATTCACAATATTTATTGACTTAATAAATCATAAATGTCATTAATACTTCGATGGTTCGGCGTTTAGAAGCTTTGGATGTGACAGGATGGAAATCTCTCGAAGTCTGAAACTGCAGAGTAATTACTTAATACTTAATCATGCTTAACCTAATTTATTTAATGTTTTATTAACTCTTTAAAACACTTTTTATGTTTTGTAATATTCATTAATACGATGTTTTGATACTTCGACGGTTTGTGAACTCAATCTTTATTAAAACTCCCGAAGGGCAATCTTTCAGAGTGACGTGGTAGAGATGAAGTCATTCTTGATGACATGTCAATAAAAGAGAGGTGAAACGTGTCACTTGAAAATGTATGAATCATTTGTCAGAAGTATTAAAAATAAGTACAACGTGTCAGTCCAAGAAAATATTTTTAAAAGATGTTTGTCTTACGACTCATCTATAAGTCCTTTAGGAATTATTGCAAGGAACTATCTTTGAGATTTCAAGATTTTTACTGTTTAGATTTCTTAGCACACTCGAAGCGTGAAGCTTTTTTATCCGTGTTTTTATCCTTTTTATCAAAAGGGGATTTCATATTATCCTGGTATTTTTGGAGCTTATCATCCACTTCTACTCTATTTTTATGAACTTTGATGATTTGATTTATTCTTCTCGTAACATCATTTGGTTCTTCATTCACATCCTTCCAAAGTTTCATCACAAGAAGAGAAGGATTAATAGGAAGAATAACATCAGTAACATAGACTAATTGGAAATGAGACATACCAATAGGTTTTTTGGTGCCAATTCAGTTTGCCCATAAGGCATATTTTAAGTGTATATGCCAAGCTTTTTTGTTCTCTGTCAAAACTTTCTTGATTATAGTCATCAAACTCTTGTTATATTATTCATCCAAACCATTTCCCTGAGGATAATAAGTTGTACAATGACCTAAAATAATATTGTATTTCTAATAGAAATTGATCATTGCAATATATTTAAAATCCCGAGCATTATCAATAACTATTTTCCTAGGGCAACCAAATCTTGCTAGGATGTTTTCTTCCAAAATATTTATCACTACTGAATCTATATCATTCCGATCTAGAATGGCTTCAACCCATTTCATAAAATAATCATTAGTGGTTAGAATCCATCTATGTTGAGCACTTGATTGTGGATTAATTTCTCGAATGAAGTCTAGGCCTCATTGTTGGAAAGGAGATTCAAATTTTACTGGAATTAAAGGAAAGGAAGGAAGGAGTTTCTTACCAGCAAACGGTTGGCATGAATAGCAAGCTTTGACCCTTACCTTTACATCAGTAAATAATTTTGGCCAATAATATCCTTCCCTTAAAATTTTGTAAGTTGTTTCTCTCCAGACATGATTTCCTCTACATACTCCTTCATGAAATTCATCAATGACACCTTATGTTTCATATTCTATTAGGAAACATAATAGGAAACTCAGATGGTATTTAAACTATAGCTTTCCATCAATAATGAAATACTTAATTGCATGTAGCTTTAAAGTTATTTCTTTAGAAGGAGTCATAT
>SNQJ01S0058937.1:50762-64122 GCA_010110895.2 Picea sitchensis
TTTTAAAAGGTAAATAATAAAGTGAAGTGATGAGTGTACTATAATTCAAAGTGAATACAAAATAAATTAATTCAACAATAAATTTAATGGAGAAACTAGAAGTGGGTTAACCCTAAAATAAGGAAAGTGGGCAAAGTGACCTAGAAGATGTTTTTAAGGAAGCTACTTGGAGAGTATGAATAAGAGGCAAGGATCTCTCATTTAAGAAACACTTGAGAATATTGAATACCTATAGGTGTCTGAGGTAACCAAAGGATATCTAAGTTGAATTTATGATGAAAGTGAAGAAAAGAAGGACGGAATTCAAGGAAGGATAAATTCTTTTGATGATTCTTTCTAAGGTATGTTTTTTTCAGGTCATCTCACGATTTTCGCAATAACTTTTTTTATAGAATGATTCAGACCATGAAATTTCTATGGAGTTAAGGAAACATATCCAAGTATATGTGGTAAAAAAATCAGCTTGTGGGTTTTGTATTTTTGGAGTTACACTCCGTGGAAAATAAGGTTTGTAGCTAATCCTGAAACTAGTCAAAAAATAGGTGTTTCGGGTAAAAACGTCATAGCTTATTCATAAGAGATCAAACTTCAGTAAGAAAAAATGTGTTGGTTAGAGTACAATATGTAGTATTATGTGTAACAATTTCATATCAATTCAAAAAATATTCCATGAGGGGCACGCTCTATAAGGTCGCTCTCTAGAATAAGCTAGAATTTAGCAAGATATTCCATTTTTTCTATAACTACTTTTCTGAGAGGTTCAAAGTAGTGAAACTTGGAGGAATTTCATAGAACACAATGAAGAAAATTTTGTATCAGTTTCAGATATTTATGCATTACAGGTACAAAGTTATGATTATTTCAAGTTAGGTTTTTTGACTAATCCAAAGCTAGTCTTGTGAGACTAAAGAAAAGTTTGATGAAAATGCTAGTCTCTTGTTGTTAAAGTTAATGAAGGTTTGTGGGTATGTGATAATATACACCAGGTCTATTATAGAGTTAAAAATCATATTTGGATGATGAAATTGATGAGGTATTTTGGTTGAGGTACAAGTTGGGTACATGGTTGAGACAAGTAGTTGATGAGTTGGCACATACATGAGGTGTATAGTTGATGATGCTAGTACATATTGATGAGTCATAGTTGATGAGTAATTGACACATGATTGGTACAAACTTGGTACATGGTTGGTTGAACTTGTTTATGGTACAAGTTGATTACAGATTCTTTGGTACATGTTGGTGCATGGTTGATGCACTTGTTTATAGTACAGGTTGATTATAGGTTTAGGTACAGGTTGATACATGGTTGATGCATGGTTCATGTTATTGGTATAGGATTTTTTGTATAGGTTTATTGGTACAGGTTTACAATGATACATCTCACAGTGATAGTGTGACAATGGTTCCATCATTATACTTCTACTTTAGGGCGTTTGAACAAGGCAAGGACAAGCGGTTGTAGCCGAAGAACATAGGGGGTTGTAGCCTCCTTTTGGCTGTAGCCAGAGAATTGGGGAGTTGGAGCTTCCCTCAGGTTATAGCCTGAGAAACTAGGGGGTTGGAGCCTCCTTTTAGTTGTAGCTGGAAAACAAAGGAAGTTGGTGCTTCCAATGAATGTAATTATTCAAGACATATAAGATAAGGCATTCTATGGTTTTCTCCTGATTTGGGTTTCCATGTAAAACACTGGTGTACTATGTATGTGTGTGATTGTTCATTTATTATTTCTCATTATTGGATAATAATTCTACATTGATATAACACCTGGATTATTTGGAGAAAAGGGATTATAATTACGCTATTATTGATTCACCCCCCCTCTCAGTAATCCAACAATTGGTATTAGAGTAGATTCCTTCAGAAATCAGTTTAACCACTGAAAGGTAGATCATGGAGAGTACCAACTCATATAAAAATGGAATACCACACTTTGATGGACAAACGTATGTTTTTTGGAGCATAAGGATGAATACATATATACAAGCACAGGGGTTTGAAATTTGGCAATCAATTGTAGATGGATACACAGTACCAACAATTCCACCAACAAATGACAAAGCAATGAAACTTGATAAGAATAATTCCAAAGCTACAAATGCACTTTTGAATGGTCTCAGTGAAACAATATTCACCAAAGTTTCACATTGTAAATCCTCCAAAGAGATTTGGGACAAGCTTCGAAATATTTATGAAGTAGATACAAAAGTCAAAGCAACAAAACTTTAAACTTACAGAGGTCAGTTCGAACAACTAAAAATGAAGGAAGATGAGAATATTGCAGCCTACTTCTTAAGAGTTGACGAAACAATGAATGCAATCATAGGATTGGGAGAAGAAATCGAAGAACCGGTAATTGTTCAAAAGGTACTAAGATCTCTTCCTATGAGATTCAACCCTAAGATATCAACACTAGAAGAAAGATCAGCTCTGAGCTCAATACGCATGGACGAAATGCATGGAATATTCACAGCATATGAAATGAGAACTGAACATGAAAATCCATATGTAAAAGAAGCAACCTTCAAAAAATCCAAGAGTTCAAAGAAAAAGAAAAAGGAACAAGAAGAATATAGCAACATCAATGACATCTCGGAAGATGATGAAGAAGTGGCCAACTTCATCAAAAGACTGAACAAGGGAACCAATGGTAGGTATAGAGGTAATATTCCTTTAATTTGTTTTAATTGTGATGGTATTGGTCATTTTTCTAACAAATGTCCTTATAAGAAAAAGCGAAGGTTTAGGGAAATTGGTTGGTACAGCTGCAAGAACTTCAAACAACATATATGTATTAAGTGAAATTGGAAATGAAAAGTGTTTTCTGGGAAAGGAAGATGAAAGTTGGATATGGAATAGAAGAATGGGTCACATGCATTTTTATAACCTTGTCAAAGTCAACAAAAGAGAAGAAGCCAGAGAAATGACTCAGATCATGAAACCAACCAAGACTTTATGCAAGCATTGTCAACAAGGAAAGAAAACAAAGACTAGGTTCAAATCAAAGGAATATTCAACAAAACAATCACTGGAAATTGTGCATATTGATCGAGTTGGAACAACTACAACAAAGGGCTTAAAAGGTGAGAGATAATTTATGTTATTAGTTGATGATTATACAAGAATGACTGCAATTTTCTTTCTCAAGAACAAGTCATAAGCTTTTGAAAACTTCAATATCTACAGGGAAATGATTGAAAATGATATGGATTCAAGAATCAAATGCTTGATATTTGATAATGGAGGAGAGTTCACTTCAAAGGAGTTTATGGACTACTGCGACAATCATGGAATAAAAAGGCAATTCTTCATTGCTAGGACACCTCAACAAAATGGAGTTGTTGAAAGAAAGAACATGACAATAAAGGAAATGGCTCGAACAATGCTAATGGATTACAAATTGATAGATATATTTTGGACACAGGTTGTGCATACAATAGTTCACATTCAAAATAGAGTAATTCTCAGAAACAACACTGATAAAACTCCCTACGAGCTATGGAAAGGAAGACCAACAAATGTGAATCACTTCAGAGTTTTTGGAAGAAAATGCTACATCAAAAGATAAGATGGAAGAATGATTATCTTATATGTCTTATATTTGCACAAGGAAGCACCATAAGAGGACAGTTTAGTCAGGGGGAGCAACTCCGGATGGAAAGATACCTTTGTCATTGATGACAAAGGGGCATAGATTTATCATATGTAGATGATAGAGGCAGAGGACATAGACATGGTTCTAGGGGGAGGATGAGTTATATGATTTCAGTATTGCATCAGAGTGTTTCCATCAATTCCAAAGGGGGATATTTTGATTAAGGTTAGTTTTCATTGATGTCAACCCTTGAAGAAAGCCCCATAGCACAAAGATTGGGTAATGGACCCAAGATTGTTTGATGTAAATATGAATCATTATTGTCTTGTCATGGTTGATAATAATTATAAATGGATGAACTCCAAAGTGGTCCCCTTATGGTGAAATCCCTCACGAGAAGGCGCTTTGCGGATTGAGTTATCCTAGAAGTATGGTTAGAGAACCCATGCTTATTTATGGAATAATGAAATGAACACCAGTGAATTTGTTAGTGAAACTATCCTAGATGGATATTTCTTGTCATTCCATTTCTGGTGGTATGTGGAATGTCACATAACTCTTCACGGTTAGAGAGTTATGGCCATGAGAAGTTGGAGAACCCAGGTTTGGGTAATGGATCCAAGTTTGTTTGATGTATAACAATATGAGTTTTGATATATTTTCAGGTAATACTATTCTATATGGATAGTACATGTCATTCCATTTCTGGTGGTATGTGGAACGTTACATAACTTCTCACGGTTTGAGAGTTATGGCCTTACGAAGTTGGAGGACCCTCATATGTCATCTAGAAGCCCCAAAAGGCCAAAGTAGTCAAAGTGGTTTAAGAGATTTTAAAAGGTAAATAATAAAGTGAATTTATGAGTGTACTATAATTCAAATTGAATACAAAATAAATTAATTCAATAATAAATTTAATGGAGAAATTAGAAGTGGGTTAACCCTAAAATAAGGAAAGTGGGCAAAGTGTCCTAGAATATTTTTTTAAGGAAGCTACTTGGAGACTATAAATAAGAGGCAAGGCTCTCTCATTTAAGACACACTTGAGAATATTGAATACCTATAGGTGTCTGAGGTAACTAAATGATATCTAAGATGAATTAAAGAGTTCAGTCATCATAAACCCCGTTGCAAATAAGGGAAGATAACATCAAAACAAGAAAGAGAAGTAGACACAAGAACTTGTTAACAATGTTCACCAACCTTTGGCTACGTTTCTGGGCCCTCTTCAAAGTGGAGGACTTCTTTATTTCTCTTCAAATGTTCAAGTTCTCTTTACAATGGCTCTTTTCTATTAAAAAAGGCTTATGATCTGTTGTACAAGACCTCCTTGTTCATATACATACATTCCTCAACAAACTCCTCTAAAAAACATGACGAAATGCCCCTCAAAACATGAGAAATGGGCTTAAAACTCCAACTCTTCTTCACATTCCCTGCATACAAAAAGTACCCCCTCATGTTCAATAAGCTTGGCTTATATAGTTTTTAGGCTTAGATGAGGAAGCCCAACTTCTTGCAAGAATATGGCCTATTTTTGCGATCAAATCCCCCTTCAAATGGCCAAAATATCCTTAAAAATGCCAAATCTGGGCCAAACTATAGGAAAAAAACCCCAAATATGCAGAAAAAAATCAAAATAATCCCAATAGAGTTGGGAGCGCACGCAATAGGGCACATGGTAACTAAGGTGGTCAAGCGCCAGCCCTTTGTGTTGTGCATTGGTCCCTAGCTCTCAAATAGTTATCATGTGTTGCTAAGTAGCTTAGCCCCAACCCCCTGTGTGCCACTTTACACCATACATACCACTTTAATCAAATTAAAGTGGGTTTTGACCCATAGCATAAGATTTGGCACATTGGCCAATGGTCCTCTCCCAAGTCTTTTCACTCAATCAGAGGTCATGGGTTCGAAAATCATGAACCCCAACAACATTTTAAACTACCAACCAATGATAGGGTCCCACGTGGCAGCCCATGTCTCGGCCACGTGGCATCTCTTCATTTCCCTCCCTAATTGCCACTTGTCAACTTATGAGTGGATTATCCCTGTGCCCAGTAAAATGTTGTTGTACTGCCACATGTCTCAATGCTACATCAGCATAGTGATGTCATGTTGACGTCAACATTGACTTTTTTTCCTGTTGACCTTTTAACTATTTGGGAAAACGATCAGAGTGAGATAACGCTCGCATATAGAATTTGTTTGAGAAAGTAAATATATTGTTGGAATTAGCATGACGATCCGGTTGTAATGGAATTGGTTTCATTCAATTTTGAGAACTTTCATTTTTTAGCATTTTCTAGACCTGGGGAGCCTCCTAGATCAAATAACCTATGGGGATCCCTCGTTTATGTTTTAAGTTGTGATATTGCATTGAATTTTAACCACTCGTGCTCATATTCCTAATGTCGAATTTATCTTTCTATTGTTGAACCATTTGCTTAAAGAAACTCCACAAGTACATTCCCTTTCAACTAGTCTATTGGAAAGAGGTTGTGGCTCCTCCAGAATTCATCACTCTAATTTTGTACATTTCACAGATCACCCATATGTCGGAGGAAGAATCAGTTGTGCAGAGACTCATGGAGTTACAAGAACTTGAAGAGACCACATTTTTAGTAGACTTCCATCAGTCGGTTGAGAAAACAAGGCAAAAAGATTTGCATGACAAACACATTAAGACTAAAGTATTTGCACAAGGAGACAAATTCCTACTCTATGGTAGTCGATACCAGAAGCATCCTTCCAAGTTTCACATGCATTGGTTGGAACCATTTATAGTTGTGTAGATCCCACATTTAGGAACAGTCAGACTTCCGCAATTGGATGGTATGTTGCCACTGGGATGGGTGAATGGATCTTGTCTGAAACCCTATATGTCTCAGAACTAAGCTAAAAGGACATTTTATCTAGTCTAAATGAGCATGTACAGTAGTTAGATTTGATTTTTCTACAATTTTTGTAAATTCAACTAATAAACTCGATATGTTCAGTGTTGTGCCACGACATGTAGTTCATTTCATTTTCTGTTTAAATGTTGTTTGATGCAGGTCTGCTTACTTAGTAGCGTAGGATCATAAACATCAAGAACCCATTAATGACAGTCATTAATACGATGGGGACCCCTTTGTGGTTGTAGGGATAATGAATCTGAACGCAATATGAGTCCATGTGCCAAATGAGTCTAGTCACAACCTTTATTTCTATTATGGTACCCCGTCTGAATTCAGTTAAGCCATAAAGACACGATACATGAAGATGCCATCGAAATTCACATCAGGATTCCCATCCCCCAAATGGAAAGGTATGAAATCAACCACGTCCTTGTCCAACTTGAACAGTAAATGCCAGAATCGCCCAATAGGATTTACCCCCTTAACTCGTCTCGTCGAACAAATCAAATCCAAGTTGCGTCCATAGGGTCATGATGAAAAATAGTTATTACTGAACTTGCCAGCTAAGCCTGAGTATAAGGCTCTGAGAACTTGTCGTAGAATGCATTTTTTTCATAAAGAACTGAGCAATTTTCAAATTCTTTAGAGTGATCAAGCCTGTGCAATCCTGAAACCCGTAGTTGTGATTCCCAATCCTTATTTCGCCTCATAATTTGTTGATAAATCAGATCCCACAATGTCGAGAGCCATAGGAAGTAGAAGCACCATGTCCAAAGATGCAGTACCAGATGAGCCCTGTGACCCTCGAGTTGAGGTCGTGGGTGATATCAAGGGGAAGGTGGAGCAGGTTAAGCTCCTTGATCTTGACTTAACAAATCCATTCTTGCTCCCCCAGATGAACATAGATGTCTTCTAGAGTATCGCTCTAGACTAGTTGATAGGCATGCAGTTTGTGCCAAAGCCTGAATTCATCAACCTCTTCAACTCATCTATCATGAACCTTAGATACTTAACAGTGTTTGGTACCATTGAAGATGTTGTGTGGTGCACCAAGTTCTTGATTAGCAGGGTGCACAACTGAAGTCTCTTCTTAGATAGGCGGTATCCAATCCATGCCGAAGACATCCACCAACTTAATAGACTGTCCGTCGAAGTCGAGTATGTGTCTAAAGGATTCTAGGGTCCCACAAGCATGGAAAAAATAAAGGAGAACAACCTCTATGAAATATTCCACACTCAGAGGGAGGTGCACATCCAAAATCGACCCGATACTACCAGAGAAAGTCATAATTGGCTGCTACATCATAGCCAACAAGGTTATCAGGTTGTATTAAAAGGGAGAATGCATGTTGGATGCATTATCAATAACAACACCAATGGAACCATATTCAATTGGTGTAGTTACTTGTTTGAGGAACTACTCATGGCTTGTGAGGAAGCCCAGGAGAAGGGAGGCACCTTCACATATGGATACATGTTGTTGGCATTCACAATGCTAAAGTGGAAGCCACCCGCTAGAAGAACATTGATGCTAGTATAAAAGGGGTGCCTTTAAAATATGTTTGAGCCCTGGAATTCCATTTCGGACTCGGAGAACACGGACTTCAACAACACGACGTTCTCCAAGTGGTATAATGGGCTCATCGACACAGTGCAAAGGTTTCACATTCTGCAGGAGCTCCTCAACTACAACATGAACTATTATCATACGTTTGTATTGCCGAGGCAAGCCAAAAGGGAGTATTTCCATTCAAGGATGATTTCGTTCTACTTAGATGAGGAGGCCTTTGACAAAGAGGTAATTTCGTGGCTGGGAGTTAAACGCAACCCACACAAGTTGGGGATGCACTAAATTTTTCTTGCAGAGCTGTTGAAGAAGAAAGGCCAAGAAGCAGGGGTAGGACCGAGCTTAGGCTCAGAGGCACCGAAGAAACAAGCTCCAACACATATGAACTCTAAGGAGGAGAAGGAGACAAAACCACTAGAGAGGAAGACAAGAACATTTTTGATATTCCCACAGATTCCAGAGCAAGCCATGTTGATAGGTAAGGATGTCAATGAGATCCTGAGAGTTGTGTTCATCACATAACCACTGGCAAAGAAGTTCATAATATTTGTCTCGTCGAGAAAAGTTCTGAACCCCCAAACCCTTTCATCCGTCATCCCCAACATTGACTTAGCAGTTCGTGCAACCCTATTCATACATATTCAAGATGACCTTGAGCCTCACACCCTTCCATCCACCATCATTTCTAAGAACCCTCCATCACCACCACAACCCCAGTCACCAACCCTAGAAACCATTAGTCCACCCCAAACCACTGATCCAGAGTCGATGCAACTCGATGCCCCAAAACAACCAGAGCTGACGCAAATTGATCCCCCATAACAACCAGAGCCAAAACTCCCAGAAACAAGCCCAAAGTTACTTGAGCAACGGCTATAAATTTCTAGTCCAAATCCAGAAGTACCCGAGAATATATTGCAACTGACTAGTACGAACCCTAACACCCAGGACCAACAGATTGTGCCTTTTGTGCAGTAGAAGGACACTCAAATGATAGAGGAGTTTCAAGATCAAATCCGCCATCACATTTCCTCAATGACCAAGTTTAAGGGTGCCCAGGGAAGTGCAAATCTAGAAGAAGATGCAAGTAAAGAGAAGGAGGTACCAGAGGTTCAGAAGGAACCATAATCAACCTCCGGGCATAGTGCGACATCTACGCAGGAAAAAATGTATATGGTTCTTTAGAACCCTCAACAATGCACAGAGTTGTTGCAACTTTTCCTAGCCAGAACAAAGGTTTTGACACTCCTACCATCAGTGTTGAGGTTGAGGCTTGCACCAGGACTGTCAACAAGATAAGAGGAGGTAGAGACCCCCTTAGAACATTCAATGATCAGTGGACTTCCACTGGAGACCCAAGCACCCAGGGACACAACCCCATCATCTACTGACCTTTCACAGTGGCCAACAACAGACTTAGTTTGAATGATCAGAGCATCAAATAATCAACTATAGAAGAGGCTCCAACAGGTCGAGAGGTCTATAGAGTTCGTAAGGGAGGAAGTGATCCTTGCACAAACATGTAGAAAACGAGAAGAACATGAAAAAATCCAGTTTGAGAACATAATGGAAAGAGTTTAGGGAAGGCTTGCTGAAGCCTGGCTGAAAATTGGGAAGGTCGCACCCCAACTTTCAGAAGCCAGTGATGTAGGAGAACCAGAGCATCAAATTGAACTTCTCCAAGGAGCATGGTCACAATTGGCCATTCCCGTCGAGCATCTAGAAGTAAAGTTGCAGTAGAATTGGAAAGAAGAAGAGCAACAACCTCAGAAGATGCAGGAGAAGATGGATAAGATAGTACTGGAAGGAAACAATGCCTGAGCAACACTACATAAGTACACAACTGAGTGCACAAATATTTTCATAGAAGTCAACGATTTGATGGGAATCATCGCTATATGCAACCAGACCTTGGAGGATGTGCGCACTAGAATCTAGGTGTTGAATGAAGAAGTTGTGGCTATGATGGATCTGCTGGAGAAAGAACAAAAGTTTGATCATATTCAACAAGAGGACAATGAGCTAAACACCCTATTTGAGGCAAAATCCATAGCTAAGAAGGAGTTGCGTGCTTTCGGCTTGTCATTCAGACAATTTATATGTAGATGCATCAAGTTGATGAAACAATCAATTATGAATGGAACTCATTAGTCTCATCCAATCCCAAGGGATGTATTATATATGTGACACAACAATTCGTAGAAGAGGCCTCACTCCTTGCCAGGAAATGGCAGGATAAAGTTGGAAGCTTTCAAAATGTGAAGAAGTGGGCCTTGGAGTTGGTCCCAGATTTGGGCCCTTTGTTTGAAGAGGTAGAAGAAGAGAAAGCACAAGAAGAAGAGAAAAGGAAAGAGGAAAAGAAGGACAAGGGAAAACAACAGTTGCTCTTGGAAGCTGCGAAAGAGCCGAGTACTTGACTTGAGGGCGATTCAAGGATTGTGGTCGGAGCCTATTAGGCCCTTCATTTTCAGATAAGGAGTTGTGAAATAAATAATATTGTCCAAGTTTTGGCCCAGTACGAGTTGTGCAAGCTACATAAGACACTGAAAAACAAAGCAAGGAGAAGTAACAAAAATCAGTTGCGAAAAGGACAGCACAACTCCAACAAAGAAAAAGTAGTTGCAACAGAACAAGAAAGCGTGCAAACCAAAGACAAAAGACACAACCTAGATTATATATAGGGATAAATATAATTGTAAAATGGTTGGATGGTATCGCAAGTGTAAGGTTTGGTCATAGTTGTTGTTGTCTATTATTGGGAAGTCATATTTTGAGTTTTGTAATGTAATTTGTACACCATTTTGGGAATTAGAGCTCTACAACATGGGTCCAGATCTAGGAGTCTATAACAGAGAACTACCTTGTATATATGATATTTTAATTAAGAAATATCTGAAGATAATATATGAAGAAGGATACAAATTTTAAAAATATGTTGCGTATTTCTGTGTTTATACTATTTCATTGTATCTTTACAGTACTTCTCTATTCTTCATAAGCTCTGCATGATGTTTATGTGTTTGAATAATTTTCCACAACATAAGTAGCCTCAATTATTTCTTATATGAATTAAGATCTGTTCTATAGTTATATTTCTTGCGCAAGATCAGGATGAATCTTGAAGGTTCTGTGAACCACCTAAGTATTCTCCTTTCCCTTCCCTATCTTTTTGTCTAAAAAACACTTCGGGTGAGACTTATTCTCTTCGGAGGAGATGAAAATTCCAGTGTTGTAGAATACATGGTACCTTTTTTTGGTAACCTAAGAAGGACCATGGTCTGATAAATATTGCGCCAACAACTACTGCATGAAATGTTTTAAATAATGCCTGTTGATAGGGGCCTTGAGAATCTCTCCATTAAGATTTTCCAACGAGAATGAGTTTTTTCCCTCAGCAGCTGCAAATTTGAAAGGTTTGAACCAGAGATGATCAAATTTTCCATATTTCCCTACATCTTCCTTTCTATCTTTTTTATCAAAAAGGGATTTCATATTATCCTGGTATTTTTGGAGCTTATCATCCACTTCTACTATGTTTTTGTGAACTTCGATGATTTGATTTATTCTTCTCGTAACATCATTCAGTTCTTCATTCGCATCCTTCCATAGTTTCATCACATGAAGAGAAAGATTAATAGGAAAAATAACATCAGTACCATCGACTAATTAGAAATGAGACATAACTATAGATTTTTTAGTGCCAATTCGGTTTTCCCATAAGGCATTTTTTAAGTGTATATGCCAAGATTTTTGTTCTCTATCAAAAATTTCTTGATTATAGTCATCAAACTCTTGTTAGATGATTCATCCAACCCATTTCCCTGAGGATAATAAGCTGTAGAATGACCTAAAATAATATTGTATTTCTAATAGAAATTGATGATTGCAATATATTTAAAAGCCTGATCATTATCAATCACTATTTTCCTAGGACAACCAAATCTTGCTAGGATGTTTTCTTCCAAATTTTTTATGACTATTGAATATGTATCATTCTGAGATGGAATGGCTTCAACCCATTTTGTAAAATAATCATTAGTGGTTAGAATCCATCTATGTTGAGCACTCGATTGTGGATGAATTTCTCCAATGAAGTCTAGGCCCCATTGTTGGAAAGGAGCTTCAACTTTTACTGGAATTAAAGGAAAGGAAGGAAGATTTTTCTTAGTAGAAAATAGTTGGCATGAATTGCAAGCTTTGACCCTTGCATTCACATCAGTAAATAATTTTGGCCAATAATATCCTTCCCTTAAAATTTTGTAAGTTGTTTCTCTCCAGACATGATTTCCTATGCATACTCCTTCATGAAACTCATCAATGACACCTTATGATTCATATTCTATCAGAAAACATAACAAGAAACTCAGATGGTATTTAAAGTATATCTTTCCATCAATAATGCAATACTTAATTGCATGTATCTTTAAAGTCCTTTCTTTAGAAGGAGTCATATCATTTTGACATTGAAGAGTAAGGAGGTATGTAACAATATCATTGTACCAAGATGAGGAAGAAAACTTATCTTCAATATGAATTATAGGTGCTTGATCGCCAATCTCTTCTATATCTAAAAGAGAATCATGAGAATCAAAGTTATTCATTCCAAGCACTATTAAATTTGATTCAACTAACAACCTTTCCATACCTTGACCTTTCACAAGTTTGGTTGGTTTGACTTCTAAATCAAACTCTTGAATTTTAGCCAACTATCCGCCTCTTCATCCATCAATGTCTGGCTGAACCAAGATATATTTAATTTCATTTGTTGGTACATAAGAAATTATTTTGGAGTGCAAGACATATGTTCGGAAAGACTTGAGAGCCTTCACCATCACTTAAGCTTGTTTTTCGAGAATGTCATATCTTAGCTCTACATCTCTAAGGCTTTTGCTGAAAAAGGCTATTGGTTGTTCAAATCCTTCTTTGTTCATTTCAAGGAGCACTTCTACAACAGTATGTTCTGAAGAAAAGGAGAAGATTAAAAATTATTTTGTATATTCAAGACTTACCAATACTGGTGCTTCTCCTATGGCTTTCCTAACACGCTCAAAATATGCTTTTGCTTCTGCAGTCCATTTTACTTCGTTGTCAATTTTTAGCATATCTGTAATCAATTTGATTATTTCAGCAAAGTTAGGACTGAATCTCCTCAAAAAATTGATCTTACCCCAAAAAGATTGAATCTCTTTTTTATTTCTAGGAATATTAATCAGGCCAATAGCCTCAACTCATTGAGGATCAACCTTAATTCCATCCTTTGAAATTATATGACCTAAAAGTTTAACTTCTTTCATGGAAACG
>SNQJ01S0058939.1:9832-52691 GCA_010110895.2 Picea sitchensis
CCGCCCCCCAAACCCTCAAGTTAATTGGTTACATCAAGCATCAGAAGGTCATCATTCTGGTTGATAGTGGAAGCACCCATAATTTTATTCATCGCCGCATTGCCCAAGAAACCCATTGCTACATCCATTCTGTCAACAATTTCCAAATTATGATTGCCAATGGTAGTTCCATGAAATGTGGAGGGAACTGTGAAAATGTGCATCTACAAATCGGTGACTACCACCTCAAATCCCATATGTTTGCTATCAACATGGGTGGTTGTGACATTGTGTTGGGTGCAAACTGGCTAAGGACTTTGTGTCCCATTCTCATGGATTTTAAGGACTTAACCATCTAGCATTTTATTTCTGTTTTGCATATTTATTATATCTGGTATCTTGCACATAATCTAATGCATCTTATTGGCTAAGTGCTCTATTAAGTATTGTAATCACAGATTTGTGTCCTAGCTTGGTTGTAGACACTTGAATCCTATAACCCCCCCCGCCTTTACCTCGGGCGAGACTTCATCTTATTCGTAGGTTTTTTCGAAAGGGTTGGTAGTTAGAGTTTTGTTGGTGTGTTGTTGAAGCATTGAACCTTGGGTCTACCCCTGTGCCAAAAAATCGTTCTGTTGCCGGGACCTGAAACTATGATTGTTGGGAACCGAAGAAAAGAGAAAGCTCTGTGCATAGATCTGTTACTGTAGTGCACATTATTCTACTTAACTTGCGAAGCTCTATGCTAAGAAAGAAACTGGATCTGAAAGAAGGAGGTAAGATCTTAAATATTTATGATCTAGTAAAAGCAAGATAAGTGGGAATTTTTTCTTCGAAAATATGAATCTAGGTATGTTTGATAGATTTTTTTCTAACCTGAATTTTAGGGCATAGTTAGAAGAAAGGGTTGATTTGAATAAATTTGATAGAAATAGAGAAAAATATGTTATTCCTATGCATAGAAAGAATTTTTGGACTAATAAGCAGATGCAGGAACCTAGAAAGAATTTTTGCAGATTGCAGGTACAACAATGTGACCCCAGTGCGCAGTACAGGAAAGGCTGGAGCTCATTTAAAATAAAGAGAGGATTGACACTGTGTTATAAATGTAGAAGATCATGACATCTTTCTAAATAATGCCTTCGTGCAGGTCCTATTTGTCTTTGTTGTAAAGCCATCGGTCACGAGGTTGAGGATTTCCCAAGAATGATTGATAAGTTGAAAAGATGAACAAGAGACAAGAAAACTATAAAGAAGGTCAAGAGACTGAGAATCATACAAAAAACAAGTGAGAGACTATGTTAATATAGTTAAAAGTAGAAATAGATGATCACAGAGACATCAATTTACCAGAGATCCTGAAAGAAAAACATCACATAGTTGCAAGAATAGAAGACTTCGACATAGACTGTGTATTAGATGAAGAAACACATGTGAACATTATGCCATAAATCACTTGGGAAATTTTGGGAAATCTTGCTATGATACCTTCATTAGGAAGGATAAGCTTATTTAAAGGAAAGATGATAACCCTATGTGGAAGAGTTACTAATATACCTATGATTGCTCATGAAAGATCGACAGAAGAGGACTTTGAATTTATTAGGTTTTTTGAGAACAACGCCTCTTTCCCTCTTTTATTAGGAAAGACTTGGATTGAGAAATATCATATCAGAAGGCAAGCAGAGGAGGAATCCACATAAAAGAAAAATAAAGAACTAAGAGATTTCATAACTCGAAGAATAGATCGACTGATAGATGAACGAGAAGTTGAGTCAAAGCAACATAATGAAAGAGAAGTAGCTGTCAACTTTGAAAGAATGTGAGAAGGATTGAAGGAACTATCCATGCAAGAAGAAAGTATGCCCACCCAGGACATAATAAGAAAAGAGGTATTATCTCTGAACCTGTTGAAAGAACATCAACAATGCAAAGTCACTACACTTAAAACAGATAAGAATAAGAATGGAAAGAGGCATCTAGAGACTCAGATCATAGGAAAGAAGGCAAGGAAGCCCAGTAAGAAGAAATCCAAGTTAGAAGAACTACGGGAAATTCTAGAAAATACTTTGCAGGAGACTAATAGAACAACACAGAATGGGACTTTACCATGGCGAAGCTATATGGCCATTAGAGGGGCCCCAACCATTAGAATGACACTTCAAAATGGCTAGAAATGTAGTTATTGCTGGAAAGACTACCATTGGACCGTTGAGACCGTGCCATAATGAAAGAATGCACATTGATGGACACATTCCTAACCGTTGGAGGAATCCATTACGATGTTGCTCATTTAACCCGTCGAATGCTGTGTTGGGACCAATTTTTTCAAACCAAGATATCTAAGCTAACAAAGAATCGATTGCCTACCGTGCTGTGCTTTCTAGACCTAACCACCCATTTGAGTATCTTGCTTTTCCGTTCACCTACCTGATTTATTTTATTACAAGTGTGAATGTCGGGAGAACATAGTGCACTAGAGAAGTCTATCGAGGAAATACTTGTATACCTCATGACTGAGAGAGTCATGTCTTTGGGAATACAAACATTGTCGAATGGAAAATTGCAATCATCCCCATCAACTGGACGATGTTCTGGCTGCACTGTTGAGAAACGAAGAAAGCACCGCGACAATATGGCTAACGCAAAGCAAATCCCATTGGTCTGGCCAGACTACATCCCGCCTTTGGCTGGTGCGGTTAACCGCGATAGCATCCCACAGGATTTTGAGTACATGTTGATCACTGCGTACATCCCTAAGGGGATACACATAGTTGGACCTTAGTTAGGACACATTCCAGCTTTGAAGAACAACGAATTCAACCTTAGAGATAGGAAGAACTATGTGATGCTTGCACTGCACAGGTATTTGATGAAGATGAATGGGAAGAAGCCACACGTAGTCTCCCAACCATGGATAAAGGAGATCACAAAATCAACGATCTTGAATGTAATGAATATCCCCTACTTCAGTTGACATCAGGAGGTTAATGCTTGCATTAAACGCCTCCCATCATGATACCATGGAGGGTATCTTTGGCTCGATAGGCACGTCACTATGGATCTGGTGGAGGTCCACCTCATTACAGGAATGAGCATGTAGGGACCAGACCTTCACCAGTTCTACCTAGGGAAGAATTCATATTTCTCCCTGGCGCAACGCATAAAGGAAGCCTATGGCGATGTAGATAAGGGAAAGCAAGGCTACAAGGTATCCCCTATCCAGGATGGCGTAGTGCGCCTAGCTTTTCATCTTATAGCTGGTAAGCTCGTCAGAAAGAAACACCCAACTTAGGTCACTGGATTTGTCGTAGACCTTACAGGGAAATGCATAGAAGGCATGCAAATGAATTGGGTGAGTTACCTTGTCAACGACTTGGAGAAGGACTGTCGCGAAGTGCAAGATCAGGGATATGAGTTTCATTTTAGTTAGCTACTGATATTGATCACATTTGTCGCTTGGAAACTGTCGAAAGGAGCAGCCTTCCTGGAAGTTGAGCCATCAGAGACGTTGGTCGTAAGGTTCTCCACCTTGTGGTATACAAATGATATGGAGAAGAAGTGGCAATCAAACGCAGTGTTCCATGTTGACTACTTATAGATGAAACACTCCATTGAATATTTCCCGCGAATGACACCCAACACTTTGCATCAGTACAGGCCGCTAGAAAAGTTCCATGCATATCGACACTTTATCTACATCACTGTGCTTAGGGATGAAAGTAAAGAGGAGCTGCAGTACTATTACAAGATGACTGACAAAGACATGGAGGAGATCACCAAAGAATGTCCAATAGATTTCCTCATACCAGTGGAATATGCATATCTCTCCAATACAGAAATCATTGGAAGTCCCTTAGTCACCCAGGTTCAACATGATGGATAGACTAGCACGAAGAAAAATAAGAAAAAGGAAGAAGTGTAGAACATAGAAACCGATGAGGAAGACAACACCTTAGAGGAAAGTAGGTTGGACTCACTTGTAGGAGGAGTAGGAGATGAAGTGAACCAAGAAGAAGGAGGGGAAGAAGGATAAAAACAAGACAAAGGAGAAGTTATGCCGCTGAAGGATCCCCTTACAGAGGCCAAAACATCGAAGAAAAGGAAGGTTTCCCTGCAGAAACCCTCAACACGGAAGAAGACCCGAGCCAATAAGCCTCAGTCGAAGAATGTTCTCACAGTGGACGATATCGATCTCATCATCACAATTATAGAAGATGCCTTAGAGGATATCCTGCAGAGACACGAAGTGAAGAAAGAAACACAGTATGCCATAATAGAGAAGGAGCTCAAGGACATACAATAAGCTATCCATTCAAGCCGCACAATACCTACTGCGCCTTCTTCAGCGGAAAGTTTAGAATTGGGGGATGAGCTCACCCAATTACGAATATTAGCAGATGCAACAAAGGCTTGAATTTGTCGAGTCCAAGAAGAAAAAGAGAAATCTACAAAATCCATGAAGCAACAAAAGGAGGAGGTCTTAGAGAAACTTTGAGTTGCACAACAGGATAAAGATGAAATCAGAGTGATGTTCGAGGAGGATAAAGCGAAGATGCAGAAAGAAAAAAACTAGATGCTCACATAGTAGGCTGTTGTCAAAGAGGCAGTGACTAAAGAAATTCACTCTGTATAGGGATTCAAACAAGAGGAAATAGAGTCGACTGATATGCAAGTGGGGAAGCTCGCCGAAGCCATTCAACAACTTCAAGCAAGAGTTATGGAGCTAGAAATCCAAGCAGTAGCTAGCACTCCGTAAGAAGTCCATGATAAGAGGGAAGAAGATACCTGGAACGTAGTAGAAATAATCAAGGTACTCACCTCAGAGTGTAAGAAACTAAGTGATCGAAGTGTGCAGACCTATGAGTGCCTTGTAGAAGACCCAGAGCTGAAGAAACTGGAAGCACAACTCCAGGAGGTGAAGCAACATGCATCCACCGTGTAGTCGCAGATGAAGCTGCTTACTGCAGTTGAGAAAATGAAGAGATCACAGGAACAACGCGCAGTCCAACAACATGTTACTACCATCTAGAGCAAATTCATGGAGGTGACACAGAGACTCCAGCCAGTGCAGGATGAAGCCTGCATGCTTTTTGAAGAGATTGAAGGCCAAGGCTCACAACTAGACCAAGTAGTTGCGATGGTAGAACAATGAATGGAAGGGCATGTTACATAGAAAGTGATTTAGGAGTTCGCCGAGCATGAGGCTCTAGAGAAGAAACAATTCAAGGTATCTTGAGCTAAGCTTGAGGCCGTCGAAGCATCCCTGCCCAGATTTGAGTGACTCGGGATGAGTCACATGTGAGTGTTGGGGGCCTATTGGCCCTTGACCAAGTTTTGAAGAAACATTGGTTGTGTTTGGCCACTTTTGGGACTTTGATAGGCTGGTCGAAGATGGAGTGCCCTGGAGGAGCGAAGATCATGGGATATCGCTTGTTTTGTGGGCTTGTGGACCCATCAAAGGGTTTTTAGGGATATGTAATGGGTTATGGGATGTCGACCCATGGGTTTACCTTGCATGTTTAGGCCTTTTTGTAATTGTATAAATAAGTAGCTAAGAGATGTAAGGAGTACTTGGAATTGGATTAGTGCATGACTACTAGTGGCTATGTGCATGATAGGTTGATATTGGATTAGTGCAAGAGGTTGTAAGTGCTTTGTGCTAATAAGGAGTTGGATCTGTGCCTTGACCTGATTTTGAGGAAGGTGGATCTAGTGTGCTGTGCGCAGATCACCTGTCCACTACAGAGTTGGGCTCTGTGGCTTTGTGCATAGGAGAAGATGAACGTAAAGAGATCAAAGACTAATAAATAAGAATACGAAGTTGGTGGACGTAGCCCCACACTGGGGTGAACCACTTATATCATGTGTCTTGATATGCTTTGTGCGATGTTGCTTATGTGATTATTTTCTTAGTGCTGTTTATATTATGTACAATGGATGCATTTGATGTTGTAGATTAGTGCTTAATAATGTGAATGAATGCTAGATCTGAGCTAATGCCATGTGAATTGATTGAAAGTGTTAGATATTGGTTATTACTTCACTGCTATGTAATAAGGGTTAAATCTGTGATGTAAATGAGGATCATAATCTAATGCATCTTATTGGCTAAGTGCTCTGTTAAGTATTGTAATCACAGATCTGTGTCCTAGCTTGGTTGTAGACACTTGAGTCCTATAACGCCCCCTTTATCTACCTTGGGTGAGACTTCATCTGCTTCATAGGTGTTTTTGAAAGGTCCAGTAGTTAGGGTTTTGTTGGTGCACTATTGAAGCGTTGAACCCTGGGTCTACCCCTATGCCAACAAATGGTTTCGTTGCCGGGACCTGAAACTGTGATTGCTGGGAACTTAGGAAAAGAGAAAGCTCTGTGCATAGATCTGTTTCTGTAGTGCATACTATTCTACTTGACTTGCGAAGCTCTTTTCTAAGAAAGAAACCAGATCTGAAAGAAGGAGGTAAGATCTTAAAGATTTATGCTCTAGTAAAGGTAAGATAAGTGGGAATTTTTTCTTTGAAAATATGAATCTAGGTATGTTTGATAGATTTTGTTCTAACTTAAATTTTAGGGCACAGTTAGAATAAAGGGTTGATCTGAATAAATTTGATATAAATAGAGAAAAATATGTTATTCCTACGCATATAAATAATTTTTGGACTAATAAGAGGATGCAGGAACCTAGAAAGAATTTTTGCAGATTGCAAGTACAACAATGTGATCCCAGTGCGTAGTACAGGAAAGGCTGGAGCTCATTTAAAATAAAGAGAGGATTGGAACTGTGTTATAAATGCATAATATCGGGACATCTTGCTAAATAATGCCCTGGTGCAGGTCCTATTTGTCTTTGTTGTAAAGCCATCGGTCACGAGGTTGAGGATTTCCCAAGAATGATTGATAAAGTTGAAAAGATGAACAAGAGACAAGAAAACTATAAAGAAGGTCAAGAGACTGAGAATCATACAGAAAAAGAGTCAGAGACTATGTTAATACAGTTAAAAGCAAAAATGGATGATCACAGAGACATCCGTTTACCAGAGATCCTGAAAGAAAAACATCACATAGTTGCAAGAATAGAAGACTTCGACATAGACTGCATATTAGATGAAGAAACACATACGAAAATTATGCCAGAAAGCACTTGGGAAATTTTGGGAAATCCTACTATGATACCTTCATTAGGAAGGATAAGCTTCTTTAAAGGAAAGATGATAACCCTATGTGGAAGAGTTACTAATATACCTATGATTTCTCATGAAAGATTGACAGAAGAGGTCTTTGAATTTATTAGTTTTTTTGAGAACAACGCCCCTTTCCCTCTTTTATTAGGAAAGACTTGGATTGAGAAAGACCGGATCAGAAGGCAAGCAGAGGAGGAAGCTGGAGAAAAGAAAAATCAAGAACTAAGGGATTTAATAACTCGAAGAATAGATCGATTGATAGAAGAACGATAAGTTGAGTCAAAGTAGCAGAATGAAAGAGAGGTAGATGTCAACTTTGAAAGAATGAGAGAAGGGTTGAAGGAACTATCCATGCAAGAAGAAAGTATGTCCACCCAGGACCTAATAAGTAAAGAGGTATTATCTCTGAACCCGTTGAAAGAAAATCAACAACAAGAAGTCACTACACTTAAAAAAGATAAGAATAAGAATGGAAAGAAGCATCTAGAGACTCAGATCATAGGAAAGAAGGCAAGGGAGATTAGTAAGAAGAAAGCCAAGTTAGAAAAACTACGGGAAATTCCAGAAAATATTTTGCAGGAGACAGATCTGTAGAACTTGAACCTTGCGGGAATAACAGAATAACAAAGAATGGGACTTCGCCATGACGAAGCTATATGACCTTTGGAGGCACCTCGACCATTAGAATGATGCTTCAAAAAAACTAGAAATGTAGTTATTGTTGGAAATACCACCATTGGACCATTAAGACCATGCCATAATGAATGAATGCACATTGATGGACACATTCCTGCCCATTGGAGGAATCCATTACGATGTTGCTTATTTAACCCGTTAAACGCTGTGCTGGGACCAATTTTTTCAAACCAAGATATCCAAGCTAACAGATAATCGATTGCCTACCACGTTGTGCTTTCTAGACCTCGCCACCCATTTAAGTATCTTGCTTGTCTGTTCGCCTACCCAATTTATTTTATTACAAGTGTGAATATCGGGAGAACATAGCGCACTAGAGAAGTCTATGGAGGAAATACTTGTAGACCTCATGAATGAGAGAGTCATGTTTGTGGGAATATAGGAATCATTGACTGGAAGATTGCAAGCATCCCCATTGACTGGAGGATGTTCTGGCCGCACTGCTGAAAGCACCATGAAGATCTGGCTAACACAAAGTAGATCCCATCGGTTTTGCTAGATTACATCTCACCTTTGGATGGCACAGTTAACTGCGACAACATCCCATGGGATTTCGAGTACATGCTGATCACTGCATACATCCCGAAGGGGATATGCGTATTTGGACCTCAGTTAGGATACATTCTAGATTTGAAGAAAAATGACTTCAACCTTGGAGATAGGAAGAACTATGCGATGCATGCACTGCACAGGTATTTGATGAAGATGACTGGGAAGAAGCTATGCATTGTCTCCCAACCATGGATAAAGGAGATCACACAATCAACAATCTTTAATGTAATGACGATCCCCCACTTTGGTCGACATTAGGAGGTTAACACTTGCGTTAAATGCCTCCCGTCATGATACCATGGAAGGTATCTTTGGCTCGATAGGCGTGTCACTGTGTATCTGGTGGTGATCCACCTCATCACAAGACTGAGCATGCAGGGACCATACCCTCACCAGTTCTACCCAGGGAAGGCTTCAGATCGCTCCCTATCACAACGCATAAAGGAAGTCTACAATGATGTAGAAAAGGGAAAGCGAGGCTACAAGGTAGCCTCCATCCAGGATGGCGTAGTGTGACTAGCTTGCCATCTTATAAATGGTAAGCTCGTTAGAAAGAACCGCCCAACACAGGTCACTGGCTTTGTAGTAGACCTAGCAGGGAAATGCATAGAAGGCATGCAAATGAACTAGGTGAGTTACCTCGTCAACGACTTGGAGAAGGACTGTCGTGAAGCGCAATATCAGGGATATGAGTTTCATTTCAATTGGCTACTGATATTGATCACATTTTTCTCTTGGCAAATTCCGGAAGGAGAAGCCTTCTCGGAAGTTGAGCCATCAGATCCGTTGGATGCAAGGTTCTCTACCTTGTGGTATACAAATGATATGGGGAAGCAATGGCAATCGAAGGCGGTGCTCCATGATTACTACTTATAGATGAAGTAAACCATTGAAGCATTCCCACGAATGACACCCAACACTTTTCATTAGTACATGCCACTAGAAAAGTTTCACACAGATCGACACTTTATCTACATCACTGTGCACAGGGATGAAAGTAAAGAGGAGCTGCAGTCCTATTACAAGATGACCAACAAAGACATGGAGGAGATCACTAAAGAATGGCCAACAAATTTCCTCGTATTGGTGGAATATGTAGAGCTCTTCGATCCAGAAATCATAGAAAGTCCCTTGGTCACCTGGGTCAAACATGATGGACAGACTAGTGCGAAGCAAAAGAAGAAAAAATATGAAGTGCAGAACATAGAAACTGATGAGGAGGACAATGCCTCAAAGGAAAGTAGGTCAGAATCACCTATAGGAGGAGGAGGAGACAAAGTGAACCAATAAGGAGGTGAATAAGGAGAAAATAAAGACAAAGGATAAGTTACACCGCCAAAGGATCCCCTTATAGAGGCCTAAACATCTAAGAAAAGGAAGGTTTCCCCGCAAAAACCCTCAGCATAGAAGAAGACCCGAGCCAATAAGCCTCAGTCGAAGAATGTGCTCACAGTAGACGATATCGATCTCATCATCATAGTTATAGAAGATTCCTTAGAGGATATCCTATAGATACACGAAGCGAAGAAAGAAACATAGTATTATAGAATAGAGAAGGAGCTCAAGGACATACAACAAGCTATCCATTCGAGCCACACAATACCTATTGTGCCTTCTTCAACATAAAGTGTAGAATTGGGGGATGAGCCCACCAAATTATGAAGATTAGCAGATGCAACAGAGGCTCAACTTTGTTGAGTCCAAGAATAAAATGAGCAAGCTATAGAAGCCGTGAAGCAACACAAGGAGGAGGTATTAGATCAACTTCGAGTTGCGCAGCAGGAGAAAGATGAAATCAGAGCGATGTTCGAGGAGGATAAAGCGAAGATGCAAACTGTGGTAAAAAAGGAAGTGACTAAAGCACTTCAGTTTG
Organism: Picea sitchensis; assembly: GCA_010110895.2. Lineage (NCBI taxonomy): Eukaryota > Viridiplantae > Streptophyta > Pinopsida > Pinales > Pinaceae > Picea > Picea sitchensis. Next base: position 20,114 of record SNQJ01S0058939.1, read on the forward strand.
TGTCGGGCTTGACATAGGAGGAACTAGAGTCAACTGATATGAAAGTGGGGAAGCTCACCGAAGCCATTCAACAACTTCAAACAAGAGTAATAGAGCTAGAAATTCAAGAAATACCTAACACTCCATAAGAAGTGCACGATAGGAGGGAAGAAGCTGCCAGGAACACAGTAGAAAGAATTAGGGAACTCAACTCATAGTGTAAGAAACTAAGTGATCGGAGTGCACATACCTATGAGAACATTGCAGAAGACCCAGAGCTGAAGAAACTGGAAGCACAACTCCAGGAGGCGAAGCAGCAGGCATCCATCGTGCAGTTGCAGATGAAGCTTATTACTACAGTTGAGAAAATGAAGTGGTCACAGGAACAACGTGAAGTATAGTAGCAGGTTACTGCCATCCAGAGAAAATTCATGGAGGTGACACAGAGACTCCAACCGGTGCAGGATGAATCCTACATTCGTTTTGAAGAGATTGAAGGCCAAGGCTCACATCTAGACCAAGTAGTTGTGGCGGTAGAATAAGGCCTGGAAGGGCCTATTACATAGCAAGTGATTCAGGAGTTCACTAAGCAGGAGGCTCTAGCGAAGAAGCAAGTCGAGGTAGCTACAACTAAGCTTGAGGCCTTTGAAGCAACCCTGCCCAGATCTGAGTGACTCGGGAGGAGTCACTGGTGAGTGTTGGGGGCCTGTTGGCCCTTGACCAAGTTTTGAAGAAAAATTGGCCGTATTTGGCCAATTTTGGGACTTCGACAGGCTGGTCAAAAATGGAGCTCCCTGGCGGAGCGGAGATCATGGGATCTTGCTTGTTTTGTGGGCCTGTGGACCCATTAGAGGGTTTTTAGGGATATGTAATGAGTTATGGGATGCCGACTCATGGTTTTATGCTGCATGTTTAGGCCTTTTTGTAACTGTATAAATAAGTAGCTAAGCGTTGTAAGAAGGAGTACCTAGATTTGTCTTAGTGCATGACTACTAGTGGCTATGTGCATGATACGTTGATCTTGTCTTAGTTCAAGAAGTTGTAAGTGATTTGTGCTAATAAGGAGTTGGCTTTGTGCCTTGACCTGATTTTGAGGAAGGTGGATCTAGTGCGCTGTGCGCAAATCACCTATCCACTGCAGAGTTGGGCTATGTGGATTTTTGCACAGGAGTAGATGAATGTAAAGAGATCAGAGACTAATAAAGAAGAAGAAGAAGTTGGTGGATGTAGTCCCACATTGGGGTGAACCACGTATATCCTGTGTCTTGATATGCTTTGTGCGATGTTGCTTATGTGATTATTTTCTTAGTGATGTTTATGTTATGTACAATGGATGCATATGATGTTGTAGCTTATTTCTTAATAATGTGAATGAATGCTAGATCTGAGCTAATGCTGTGTGAAGTGATTGGAAGTGTTAGATATTGGTTATTACTGGGCTGCTCTATAGTAAGGGTTAAATTTGCGATGTAAATGAGGATCATAATCTAATGCATATTATTGGCTAAGTGATCTGTTAAGTATTGTAATCACAGATCTGTGTCCCAGCTTGGTTGTAGAAACTTGAGTCCTATAAACCCCCCTGCCTCTACCTCGGGTGAGACTTCATATGCTTCGCAGGTGTTTCCGAAAGGGCCGATAGTTAGGGTTTTGTTGGTGCACTGTTGAAGCGTTGAACCCTGGGTCTGCCTCTGTGCCAACATATATTGATGAAGTATGTATTTTCCTTGACATGAATAGATTGGTGTCAAGTGGAATCATAGTCATATGATGTCATGCATACATGAAGATGGATCAATGAGTTGTCATTGATAGATGATGCATAGATGAAGATGGATCAATGAGTTTTCATTGATAGATGATGCATAGATGAATATGGATCAATGAGTTGTCATTGATATTGTTATAACCCTAATTTGATCCACATATGCATACCTGGAATTTGGCCCTCTTACATGCAATTTTTTCCAAGCCATCACTTAACAACTCTTCTTAAAAACTAATTTTTTGAAGATGTACATGACTTGCACCATTACTTCCCACATACGTATGCTCATTGCACCATTAAAACCCACGTATGTATGCTAGCTGCACCATTACAACCTGCATATACTTGCAAAAGTTGCAAAAATTAAAAAGTTACAAGGAATTCGTTGAGATTATGGGATATTGGGTAGTTTCCCAACTAATCCACCACCTATAACCCATCACCCAACCAAATAACCATCCTTTTCCCATATAAAAGGAGGTGTTGGGGTCTCTCTCCACATCTAAGCATAAGAACAATGAAACTCTTCCCGTTTCACATCCCCTCCTTGCCCCAAGCATTTGCAGCCTTGTTGTGAGAATTTCATCAGAATTCCCCATTTTGCCTTATTTTCCTCCGTCATAAGCCAATTCCATTTCCCAAGAAGAAGTGTGAGAGGATAAAGATACGCGGAGGTGCACTTGGAGCTGGGTGAAGAGGAGCTCGAACCAGGTTCGTGGAGTAATCAACGACCTTGTTGTAAGTAATCATTGTGATATCAATAAAATAAATAATTTTCCTGTCCCAAAATATGATGTGTCAAATGTTTTCATTTTATCTATATTTTACTCTAACATCTAACCCATGATTTATATATGAAATTCATGTTTGTAGTTTCATGTTTATCTGTTTGTGAATGCAAGCCATCCTTGGGAGGAGGTTTGCAGTCAGCGAAGCTATCAAGCACAAGAGGATTAACACTGAACACAGAGTAAAAGGTACAATTACTTGATCCTTCTTACTTTGTATTTCATGTATGAGTCTGGGATACATTTGGGGTAGTTATAAAAGTAGGATACTTTTACACGGTCATTGATCTTCCTACATTGTAAACCCTAGTGTATCCATAGGGGGGATTTTCCCGCTAGTAGAACCGACGACCATACTGGGGAGGCCTCTAGGGTTTTAGTGGATTTTTTGGGTGTTTGATTGGTTTTATTACCTTTTGAGTTTCTTGTTGAGTTTGATAAGTCTTTAAGGGATTATGGTCATCTGTTGGTGCCATACCATTTCTCCCTACCCTGTTAGTCAGTCTGTTTTACTTTTTTTTTCCAATAAGTACAGAGGTGTATGCGGCCTATTGTGGGTTAGCATGCGTACATATGTGCCCTACTTTATAGACAACCCACGTACATATGCAGGTTGCTTAAGTATCAGTGGCATACCTGTGTCAAGATTTTTTTTTTAAGAAGAGGCAGTCAAACTCTTCCCTGATTGAAGTTTTACTTCTTAGGGTTTCTTGATCAAGATCAATGTCTCTGGTTTTTACATTCGAAGCCTGGGTTGGATGTCAGTTTACTTATCTTTTTAAATATTTCTTGTGTTTACTTCGAAAGGGGTTTTTAGGCAATTCTTTGAGTAGTTGATCAACCTGTTTGGCATCTTAAGTGACTCCCTGCAATCTGCAGTGGGCTAGAAGTCAGTTTCAGTCTTGTCTGGTGTTTTTCACTTTTTCCCCTTTCACTTGCTTTAAAGAAAAAGAAAAAGAATTTATTTCAAGTTTATTGTTTGAAGCATTTAAAAAAAAAGAAAAAAAAGATTTCATTTCTTAGTTTGGTTAAGTAGTTGGGTTAGTTATTTTTCTTGTTAGGAAAAATAATCATTTTCTTAAGTTATTACTGCTTGCTTAGAATATTAAGTAGCTCGTAGTCGAGCGAAATTTCATTTTAGGTTTTCCTTTGAAATATCTTAGAAAAAGTTAGTTGCAAAAATTTATTGTTAACTAGAAGTAGTTTTCTTTCATTTTTTTTTACTTCTCCTCTTTTTCATCTCTCAAAACACATCACTAGTTTCATTGCCATTTCCTTGAGTTAAAACTAGCCATTTAAAATAAACACTAATTAAAATCAACTAGACTTTATGTTTGTAGGGTCAATCAACTAGTCTAGGCTAGAGCCTTGAATTAGGTTGGAGAGGAAACTCTTCAAGGCTTAAAAACAAACATTGGAGTCAGAGCTAGGGAGTGTAAAAATTCCAGTAAACGTGAAAGTTATCCGGGACCCCCCTATAACACATGGGCTAAACATGAGTGTTGGCACAGGGGTAGACCCAAGGTTCAATTCTTACAGTGCACCAAAAAAGCCCTAACTACTGGCCCTTTTAGAAACACCTGTGAAGCAGATGCAGTCTCACCCGAAGTAGCAATAGAGGGGTTGCAAGACACATGGTACTACAACCAGAGGAAATGAAAAGTGAATCCACGACAACAACACAATATAACACAGAGACTCCTTAAAGATATTACACTTAGCTTCGCGAAGTTATATCTCTGATCTAACACAATAATGCAATAACAATATATCAAATGGAAAATAACACAGTATCAATCACAAAGAACAACAAGATATACATGGTTCACCCTCTCCCTAGGGATACATCCACATAACTGTGTTTCTTTATATATTGGATGAAAACATATAGTTCTATCTATGCACTTAGTTGCATATCTCTTCTTCTTTCTCTCTTTCTTTCCCCTCCCTGCGCACACAACTGCAGGGTCGATATTTGCACCAAGTTGAAGATCTTACAATGCAAGAGTACAAAATATCAATATCATGCCCACACAATGATAGTAACCAATGAACAAAAAAATAACAACCCTCTCGACTCTTATAGACCTTTATTTATACATTACATGACTCTTGGACAACCTTAAGGATTAGATTGAAGTATAGGTGTCAAAACCCTAGATCCAAAACCCTAGGTGCCAAAACCCTAGGTCCACTTGACTCGTGCTTTAAGGGATTTACCAACCTGTCCTTCCTTCTTTTTCACAAGGTGCTCCAAATCATCTGTTGGTGTCTTTTTCCACTTGTTGAGTTGTCCACGATCCATTTTATTTACTTCTTTATCTTCCTCGATCTTCTCTTCCAACGAATAGATTTTCCTTTACTTCGCTCCTTCTTTTATGCTTCTGTAACCACTTCGACACCTCCTCGGTTTATGTGCCTTCCGCGTAGTTCGTACTTCACCTTTCCTCTTCCTTAATATTTTATTTCTTCCTTAATACATAACCAAGGGCCAACAAGCCCCCACCATTCACATGTGACTCATCCTAAGTCACTGCAAGATTGAGCATTTTATATCACTTTGATTGCAGACTACACAGAGAAGCTTGTGCTTTCTACTCTGTCCCTCCCTTTCTTGTGTAGACTATCTTTTCTCTATCTAGTACCCAATTTCAACTACACCTGGTACCTAGAACCTTATTCCTTTGGTTTTACTAAGAGCTGCGAGGTAGTTGGTTGTGACAATAGAGCTTCAACCAGCTCCCATTTACCAAGCCTTCTTTCCATTCTCCATTAAGAGTCTTCAGTTGCGCAACTCCTCCTTCTGTAACATACGAAACTTCAAATGGTCCTGTCGAATGTGTCCTAAACTTCCCTGGATGATTCATGAACATACTGTAATATAACAATACCAAATCTCCTTGCTTAAATACTTTCTTATTGACATGTCTGTCATGGTAAGCCTTCTCTCTCTCTCTTTTTGTACCTGTTGATGAAATCCTGCAATGAACCTGTCTTCCTCCAGTTCCAGCAACTGCGCAAGCCTGTGTTGAAAAATGCCAATGTCATCCATACCTGTAAATGATGTGATTCTCAAACTAGGAACCAAGTATTCCATAGGTAACACTGCTTCCAAGAAATATACCAACTTAAATGGAGTCTGCGTTGTTAAATTTTTGCAAGTATTTCTATAGGCCCATAATACTCCTAGAATTCTCAGGTCCCAATCATCTATGTTAACACTACAAATTTTAGTCAGCGCTGTCTCCAAGATCTTATTGAAAGCTTCGAATGTACCTGTTGTTCCAGAGTCTGTACTTAAGGCTTAGAAGTACAATGTCTAGGCATCCAAAAGTGGGTAAAAGGTGGAGAAGGGAGAAATGTCAACCTTCGACAAAGGAAACTAAGGAATATTTCTATGTTGGCGTTGTCTAGCTTGCAACTATTCCTGGATAGTTATATCCTGTTCAATGGCCGCCCATGAATGTTCGAGTTCAACCCGGGTAGTGGCTGTTTTAAGAACAATGTCAAAAAGGTTTAAGGTGATGTGTGTTTGATTCGATAATCAAGGTTCGATATTAGGCTGTGTTGGTATAGGGACAGTCATGGAGGAACAATAAAATAACAAAAACTTCAGGGAGAAATTAAGTGTTGTCTCAATTTGGTCGTATAAAAGAGAATTTATAATTTCGGAAAAGAAACGGAGTGCAAATCAAAGGCTCTTTCCCGTAACTGAGTTATATCTTAATAAAATGTATGAGGTGGGAGAAAAACATTCAGCTGTCTATGATGTAAGGCTCCTATCAAGGGATAATCTCACGTATAAACAGAAGAGGAAAATTGTAAAGAAATAACTCGATGTATGCAGAGAATATGTGTAGAATTTTGAAAGTGTGGACTGGTCTTACACCCGCTGATAGCTGGTACAGAGGAAAAAAAGTAAACAATTACAGAAAACCAAAATTCATTCGCTATAGTAGTGGTCGTACTAAATTATAATGAAGCATTCATCTGTTAAGAATATGAAATGAAATTAAGTAAGAGATACAAGAAAACAAACTCATAACACAGTCTTGATGGAATTGAGAATCTTCAAATTTGCTTTGTATTAACTCTCAAAATGTAAAAAACTCTGTTACAATCGACACAAAAAGGTCCAGCCCCCCCTTTTTTTTTCTGTGGTATATTTATACAGTTTTACAAATAAGATAGAATCTCAATAGTCACAATATTTCGGTTATGACAGGGAGGAGAGAAATCGCTCCATTTCTTCTTCTCTTTCTTCACTTGGTGCCAGATGTTTGTCCTCGCGCATGCTCGGTACAGGCGACACATCTTTCAACCAATTGAGATATCATCCGCGATGGTTCTGCTTGACATCTGGCTTCAAAGAAGTAACATTCTCGAGCTAACTGTGACAACCTGTCTTCCATCTATCCATCTATGATGTCGTTGGTGTATAATTGCGCGCTGGGTCTAATCATGCATTTGTCTATTTGGACTATGTCTACCATAGTCACCTGGGAAATATCGGCCGAATATCTTTCATCTTTTTCCTTTAGATCAAGCGAGATTTTTTCCACATTCATTTGCATCAACGTCTCGACATTACCCCCGCTGTCAATGCCTAGAAGATCGCCATCTATAGAACTAAAGGCCTCTTCTAAGGAATTGGTTATCTTTTTGGGTTGCTGCTTGCCTTCGGCGATGTTATGCTCCCATTATTTTAATAGAATGTTTCATCTAGTTTTCTCTGAAATGGTGAACCTGGGAGTACTTTCTGAAACCCTATTGTTTGTGGCTATCACAACCTCTTAGAAAGTGACCCGAGCTACTCCGACTTCCCTTTCTCTAGCAGATAAGTTCTCTGAAACCTGGTTGACTAGCAAATAGTTGTCCTGGATCGCTTCTACCTTAGAGAGCAAATTTTGCTGTGTCGCAGAGACTCTGCTCTGAATCTCGATCGCCTGGGATTTGAACATCCCAATGTTTATCATTCTGTTCTCGACGATCTCCACTCTATCATGTAGCTGTTCGATCAAATCCCTTTGCTGGCTTGCTTGCATCTGACCATCCTGGACCACCAGCTGTGCTTGCTCGAGCTTTGTTTTGAGCAGCTCTATCTCATTTTTATTGGCCAACCTGGCCTGCTCTATTCCCAATCTCGCCTGGTCTTTAGCAGTTTCTGTTGCTGTGGCCAGTTTGGCTTCAAGGGTCCTAATGAGGTGATTTTTTCTTTTAAGTTGATTTTTTAAGAGCCCGACTGAGAATTGATTCGCCAAGGCATATGCTCCTAGTGTCCCTGCTATTTCAGTAGCGAAATGATCATTCTTCTTGTCCTTTCCATCAGTTATAACTTTATATTTCTTGGAAGTTGACTCTCCTTCTTGATAGAATTCCCTTTTTACTACTGCCTTTCTCTTCTTATCGAAGAAAAACTCATTCGGAGTTATTCTACCCTTATGGGCCTCAAATATTAATTGAATATCCATCCCACATCGATATTTCCCTGTGTCGATTGCAAGGGGTTAACTGATGTGATAGGTTCTCCGATCTGCTTCGCTGATTTTCCCGGAGTAGCGATCAGACTCTGCTTCTTCGGTGGGTCGGGAGTCTTTATCTCTGCTTCCGGACTCTTAGTTTGCTCCCCCTCGTCTTGGTGTTTTCCTTGGTTGGGAGTCACACCCTTAGAGTCTTCATCATCTTTCTGTTTCGCCTCTGACGTACTCGGACCCTCACCTCGCAACACTGCGGGAAGACAACTACGTCGATGTTCCTGGAACTTTAGAACATCGGCTCTTTCCTCGGGTGCCAAGGTTTGTATCCGAGCTAGAATCTCATCATAGGACCTTGCACCATGAAAAATGTCATCCGAGGGTGAATTTCCATCCTCAAATCTCTTGAGTCTGCAATTGGCCAAATGATTGCTTACGACCCTCTGCGGATCGTGCTTCTTGTATTCAATGGAGACCAAATTTAGGTCTTCCAGGGCTACTGCCTCGGATTTGGCATGTCCGAAATCTAATAAATAATAATAATTTAAATGAATAGGAAAAGGTGGCCATACCTTCTTCGAGTATCCCTTAAGCTCTTTGCTTATACCACAAATTACTATCTACCTGGCAACCTCATGACAAGCCAACTTGTTGGGAATGAACAATGGTAATGCATGCGGGGGGACCGAAGACCCAAAAAATCTAAGGTATGAAAATTTGGCCTCTACATACTAGTCTGCTATGCTGCTCAGATTCATTACTATGTTGTCCGAGATCCTAGGTGGCGGGTGACCAAAAATGGAGACATGCAGGGGCACCATCACCCAGTTAAAGATTTCATACACACAATTTTCTGCTTTGTTTTCCCATAATTTTGCATGATAAACATGTATGGGTTCATCTTCTGCTGGAGACCAACTCCATCTCATTAAGGGAAATGGAGTCAAAAAACAAACTGCACCCATAATGTATACAGACATGAAGAATGAAGACACCTTCCTGTCTTCTTTCTGCGCCCGATACTCTGTGACCCGACTGGTCAAGATATCAGAAAGAATCTTTTCCCAGTCGAAGGAACTGCCTTCGGTGACCCGAAACATTAGAGGCACCCACGGAAGGAAAAAAAGTGAGGTGTCCTCTCTCCCATATAACCTGCCTGTCATCATGGCCACATATTTGTACTGCGGTTCTAAAGAAATGATTGAATATATGCCGTGGCTATCAGCTATGAACTTCACAGTGTTCAAAACCCAATCCTTTATTAAACTGGACATGGTTTTATCATACTATACACATTCCTTCTGCTTGAATTCGTCCAAGAATTCAACGCCATATGTGTAGTCGAACATCGCGGGCAGATTATACATGGCTTGCAGATGTTCCGGCCTGAAGGTCCCGATGGTGACTTTCTGCTCGTTCATGATGGTTCTGGTCGGTATGTCTACATGGTCCAATGCCCATCGGACCATGTCATAATATGGAAGAAATCATGGCCTGGCTACTACTCTGTGCATTCTGGATTGGATGACTATGTTGTACTTGGTTGTTATATCATCTTTTTCGTTGTCACTGGAGTCGTCGGAATAGTCCACCAAATATTCCTGTAGAACATCCGAAACGAATGACCAATTCGGGACCGAATTGATACTTCGAGGTGAAGTATCAGCGACATTGTCTAAGCCTTGTCCCGAGACCTCAACATTTGCCTTTGATGCTTTTCGCGGAGCCATGGCTGGAGATTGCGTTTTGGCTCTTCTGCGATAGAAATGCGTATACATACAGAAGTCAGTTGCTCAGAGATAATGTGCTCTGTGTAATATGAAATGCATTTGTTATAATGAACGTCAAATCTTATATATATTTGAAAACTCGGTACCTTTCAGAACAAGTCTGTCAAATCACATTTAGAAATAAAATTTTCCATAAAAATCCGATCTTATATTTATCGATTTACCCTATTTCCTCATTAATGTCATAAATTTTGGCGGTTTAAAAGTCAGTTGGCGTATGTAAATAATAAGGCTACCTCGTGAATCATGCAAGCATCGAAACGTGGGATATATCTTGATTTAGCTTAATTAATCCGGTTTTACCAACGTTAATCAATAATTCGGTACTCGTTATATCTGGGATTTTATTTTAACACTTTGAATCTCTAACACCCGAGACTGTGAAGATCGATTTTGGTTAATAAAAGAGGTAATCATGATTTGGGGCTCGATTAATTTTATAATTATTATATTCACCATATCGTGACTCGCAGCTTCGAAGATAAGTTTCTAGCAGACTTACAAGCCGAGCTGCGAAACCGTGAGATCGCGATAACATGACTTAATTTAAAAGGGAAGATAATCTTGGATTAAGTGATTAATTAATTACGTTATAACCATATTGTGATTTTGTGAGTCAGGGTTTAGACGGTGCAACTTTCGAAAAGGACAACGCCGAGTGGCGAAATGCCGAGATAATTTTTTACCACGGTTTAGCTTTTACCTTTAACCTTGACATGGGTTACTCAAATAAGGACCTCGTGTTCTCGGCTATTGGGGATATGACAATAAACTTTTGGGTTTGGAGAATGCCGAGGTGAGAAACCTCGATGACATTTAATCATGAGTTAGGGAAAACTTTACCCTCGTTGCTGTCTTGAGTGAAAAATTAAAATGATTTCGCTGTTTCGTGGCTTGGGACATGTGAAATACATGACTTATAGTATCCGACCTACGAGATCTCGAAGTAGAACAAAAGGGGAAACATTTTTATGAAAGGTAGGACTCGTTTCGAGAGTATAATAATCATCGCTGCTCGCATGATAAAGCTTCAGAGATCTCGATATCTCAGAGGGAAAATATGAAAACCATCTTTAGATTTCAAGCATTAAAAATGAAATTTGTGACGGGCTAAAAAACAAGGGTGGCTCCAACATAGGCTCCAACTAGGGATCCCGCCTTCCTGTGAAGCGGGAAGAATAGTAGACCACGTGCCCATATTGGGTAAATGGAGTCAATAGCTCAATCAGGCGAAAACGTTCCCGAGAATAGGGCGTCGAAGGGGGAAAGAGAATTTGTTCTTTTCCTTGAAAAGATTTTTCAAAATTAGATACTCTTTTTAAACTTAGCTGTAGTCCCTTTCACAACTTTCCCTTTCCCGCTGCTAATTTCAGGTCTGCTTTAAGACAATCGAAACAGTCCTAGGAGTCCCAACAGATCCTGTGGCTATCGGCTTGCATCAAAAGAATAAGATTATATGTTTTTAATTGGGAAGTCCCGTCTGAATTTGGGATGTGGATTAGGTTTTAAAAATCATTGGTTACCAGAGTAGAGTGATATTCATGTATAATATCCTTACAGATATCTCAGATATTGCTTCACTGCCAGCGAGCCTGTTCAGTACCCTGGTGAAGTTATCTGGCCCCTTTTTATTGAATTTCCTTTCACCACTTCAGAATATATTTATGCATTTAAATGCTGAGATGAGGGAAATCATTTCTGATTTTCCTTTCATCGTCTCTCAGACTAGGTGGGGGCAATCATTTCTGAATTTCCTTTCACCACTTGTCTTATAATTTTCTTTTTAGAGCGCGAAGATGGGGGCAATCAGTTTGTGTTAGGGCTGACATCTGTGTAATATTTTGCATTATAGGTCTGTCAACTTACTTTGATTACTCGGTACCAACCTTCCCTTGACCTTCACAACATCTTCGTTCTTGGGGAGAAAAATGAGAATAACTTTTTAAGGGCATTCTATTTGAGCAAGTTTCAATCCTCCGATGGCGTTGAAAAACCTAGGAAAGTTAGGATCACTCTAAATGTTCCTTCTCTTAGCAGGGGATAGAGTAGTTGTGAAGACCCGCTTTATTTCCACAATCTACTTTGAAGCTCACGAGGTTGACACGAAATTTTTTTATCCCTTCGTACAAGAAACCAGAAAGATGATGACTTTTTAAAAGGTAAACCCGAAGATAGAAAGGATGCCAGGTAGTGACTTACTGACTGAAAATATAGAGGTCAATCAATTCAAAACTGACTCTTGTAGATATTTTCTAGGATACTTTACTTTGACTGACTGTTTTTAGATTGGGTGAATCGTTTAAATTGTCTTAATTTTTTCAAAGATTGTTAAACCTAGAGACAACTCTGTTATTTATCAGTTCAACTGATGTTGTAGTTTGAATGGTGTTACCTCGGTTTTCTTTAACAGTCCTTTATAACATGTCTTTTGAGAAATCCCATCTTTACCTTTTTATTTCACTTTCTTTACGCAATATGAAATTACTTTAGGTATCACTTGTTTATGCCGATTGATTTCCGACACCAAATTTCAGTTTACTTTTCCTGCTTGTTTCGTATGCAGCTAGAATCCTGTAAAAAGCAAATACAAATTCTTATTTGAAATGTGTCGAAGGTTCATGAACAAAAAGAAAAAAAAAATAAAAAAAATCAAAAGAAATGTTCAAATGAAAATACATATATGTACACAAAATACATATATTAATTAAAATTTTTCATTTTTTTTTTATGGGAATCTGGCGACTGCTACGTTATGTAATGATTTAGATACCGCCCATTGACTGGGGCGTTGAGTACTTCTCCATCTATATTTTCCAGCAGGAAATAATTTTTTCCTTCTAGAGCCGAGACCCTAAATGGCCCATACCAGAGGTGGTCAAATTTACCATGCTTTGCTGCTTCTTCCTTTATTGCATCCCATCTGAACACTAAATCACCTGGGAGGAGTTCTCTGTCCTTTGCTTTGCGGTCAAACAATGCCTTCATGTCATCTTGGTACTTCTGCATCTTTTCATCAACTTCGACTCTATGTTGTTGGACCTCAATCAGCTGATTAATTCTCCCGGTTACATGATTGGGTTCTTCATTTTGATCTTGCCATAACTTCATCACTGGTAGCACTAGGTTTATAGGTAGAACAACATCTGTCCCATAGACCATTTGAAAAGGTGAAATGCCAATATACCTTTTAGTGCTTATGCGGTTTGCCCACAATGCGTATTTTAAGTGTACGTGCGAAGACCTTTTATTTTCATCCAATACTTTCTTAATTATATTTACCAGGATCTTGTTAGAAGACTCGACCAATCTGTTCCCTTGGGGGTAATATGCCGTGGAATGGCCAAGAACGATGTTATACTTTTGACAGAAGCTGATCATAGCCATAGATTTAAAGGCCTGGGCATTTTTAGTAACTATCTTTCGGGGACAACTGAATCTTGACAAAATATTTTCTTCTAAGAAATCGATTATCACCGAGTCTGTTGCCCTTTTGGTTGGAATGGCTTCCACCCACTTAGTAAAATAATATGTAGCTATTAAGATCCACTTGTGTTGAGCACTGGAATGGGGATTAATCTCGCCTATGAAGTCTAGACCCCATTGCTGAAATGGGGCTTCAGCTTTGACTGGAACTAGAGGTAGTGCCGGGAGCTTCTGTTTACCTGCGAATAGTTGACAAGGGTTGCAGGCACGCACTTTGGCATTGACGTCCAAAAATAGTTTTGGCCAGTAGTCCACAACCCTCAAGATCTTGTAAGCTGTAGCTCTCCATGCGTGATGCCCCCCACATACTCCCTCATGAAATTCGTCTATAACCCACTGAGTTTCCGATTTCGACTAAACAGACTAACAGGAAACCGAGTGGATCTTTCCAATATAGCTAACTTTCGGCGATACAATATTTAACTGCATGGAGTTTTAAAGTTATGGCTTTAGATGGTGATAGTTCATTTGGGCATTTTAGAGTTAGCAGGTATGACACTATGTCTCTGTACCAACTCGATGATAAGAAGTTCTCTTCGATCTTGTTTGGACTTGTTTCCTCATTCAGCTCGTTTAGGTCCATGTCTTCGTCGCCTTCCTGAAGGCAATTGATATCTAGGGCTCTGAAATTTGACTCAGCTAAGAGTTTGGCCAGGCCTTGCCCTTTTATCAATTTGGTCGGTTTGACTTCCAGATCAAATTCCTAGATTTTGGCGAGCCATCGCCCTCTTTTTCCATCGCTGTCTGGCTGTACCAATATATCTTTCACAGAACTGGTAGGCACGTACACAATTATCTTTGAGTGTAGTACATAAGTTCTGAATGACTTTAATGCTTTTACCATTGCATACGCCTGTTTTTCTATTATGTCATACTTCAGTTCTGCGTCTCTAAGGATTTTGCTAAAAAACGCGATCGGTTGTTTGAATCCTTCTTCATTTTTTTGTAGGAGCAACGCGACGATAGTGTGTTCAGAGGAAAATGAGAAAATAAGAAAATATTTCAGATAGTCTGGGATTGCTAACACAGGTGCCTCGCTTATGAATTTCTTAATATGCGTGAACGATGCTCTGGCCTTAGTTGTCTAGTTTACTCTGCTGTCCTTTTTCAACATACCTGTGATCAATTTTACGATCTCAGTGAAATTTGGGATAAACCTTCGTAAAAAAATTATTCTTCCTAAGAAAGATTGAATCTCTTTTACATTTATGGGAATATTTATAGTATCTATTGCTTCAATCCTCTTAGGATCAATCCTGATTCCATCCCTAGATACGATATGGCCCAAAATCTTACCTTCCTGCATGGCGAAATGTGATTTCTTTGGGTTTAAAGATAGACCAAACCTGCGACATTTTTTGAAAGTCTGTTTAAGATGGATCAAGTGTTGTTCATAGGTTTTAGAGAAAACCGTCAAATCGTCGAGGTAAATGACTACGAACTTGTCCATTTCTCCTATGAAAGTGATGTCCATAACACACTGGAATGTGGCCCCTGCATTCATCAAACCAAAAGGCATTTTGTCATACATGAACGTACCCCATGGTGTGGTGAAAGTAGTTTTTTCCCTGTCTTGTTCATTCATGGTGATTTGATTATAACCAGAGAACCCATCTATCATAGACATTCGGTTTTCTCCAACAAATTTTTCTAACACATGGTCCATTTTGGGCAGCGGATAATTGTCCTTGAGAGACGACTTATTTAAGTTTTGGAAATCCACACACAGTTTGATTTCCCCACTCTTTTTCCTGGCCGGGACCAGGTTTTCTACCCAGTCCGAGTATCTCAGAGGTACAATTATTTTCATGTCTAAAAGTTTCTTAACTTATTTTTCGATCACAGGTAACAAAATGGGGTTAATCTGCCTAAGATTTTTCCTAAACGGTTTGACCCCAGGCTTCAAAGGTATCTTGTGATCAATTATGGAAGTGTCATACATTCTTAACTCATCATAAGACCAGGCGAAAACATCTTTATACTGTCTGAGCAGGTCTTTATACTTAACTTTCACTTCGGGAGGGAGGAACTTGGATATTTTTACCACCCTGGATTCTTTTTCAGTTCCTATATCATAGTCCTCCACTTCTTCTGGTTGGGGCTGTAAAGTGGATTTTACAGGTACGTTGTTCTGATAAAAAAGTCTCTCTAAAGGAATCAATCCTTTCAGAATCTGGTTGTTTTTAAGGACCATCATACGATGATCCACAATTTTTTCTCGGAAGGCTTCAGGATCTTCCCCTTCTTGCATGATCCATATCGGGTCATTTTGATTTTCTTGGTCTACATGAGTTTCGAAGAATTCACCCACTGCTGCAAGAAATTTCTTAATTTTTTCATCATCCTCAAAGACCTACCAGTGTCGGATATTGTCTGATATAGAGGGTTTGTATCTGATTTCAATGTGATACTTCAATTTGAAAGTCGTGGGAGGAGAGAAGATTGAAGCTGCTTTTGCCAATGCATCAGCATGTAAATTGTCTGCACGAGGGATAAAGTGGACATTTACGGATGAGAAAAAGTTTTCCATGAGATCCCAAGCACAATTTCTGTATGTTCTTAATCTGGGATGCTTGGCTAGGTACTATCGATTTATTTGTTTGACTATTAACTCTGCATCACCATATACCTCTATGTTATTTATATTTATCTTCTTGGCAACCTCTAATCCTAAGACCAATGGTTCATATTCACATACGTTGTTAGTGTAATATATATCCCACTACAGTCGGTAGGAAAAAGGAACAACTAACTTACCTCCGAGAGCCACTAAAAGCACTCCTGCACCCGCCCCTTCAAAAGATGAAGCACCGTCAAAATACATTTTCCAGACACCGGTGTTACACAGATCCTCTGTCATGTAACTTGACTCCTCTCGCTCTATATCGTTTTCCTCCAGACAACCATCTAAACCATCATCAAAAGACAAGATACAATTTCCCAGATCTTGGTCCGCAATGTAAATAGGGAAATTGTTTGGGTTTTGAGGGTCACTCACTGTATATGCTAATCTCGTTTCTCTGTACAACCGAGTGAATTGACTACTGAACACAAGAATTGTGACAAATGTCATGTCCAATTGAAGAGAACCCCCCAACTTGGCTCCCCATGACCTAGATAATAACAAGCCATACTTAGGGGGAATATCTGCGATAACCACATCCATCAGGATACTCTTAACCGAGACCTGCGCTAGGGTAACTACCAGATATTTTATCATCCCCATACACTTAACCCTTCTTGAGTCAAAAGAGTACATATATCCATAAGGTCTGGTGATCTAGAGACCCAACTTGTCCATAATAATCTTAGGCATAACGTTATGGGAGGCTCCAGAGTCTAACATGCAATTATGTAGCAATTGATCATACACATTCAGAGTGATATAAAAGGGAGCAATGGTGTCTTTGGCCCCTTCAAAATGGGGACCAAAGGTGTTGTTAGGTTTTTCATCTTTGAGGTTTAAAACATTAGACTGGATTTCTAGCTCAGAGACACCCATCGCTTTGGTAACATGTTTCCGATAAACAGGGTTTTTTGCTAATTCTACCAAAGGGATTGGTATCTTAATTTTATTTATCTCATTTTCAAAACTGAAAGCTCCGCTCACCTTGTCTGTTTCTTTAGCTGAGACTTCCAAATCCTTCCTTTTTGACTTATTTTTCTGGACCGCTTTATCACTCATGGTCTTGGTTGAAGACGTAATTTTATTTGCTGTTTCGGTTCCTTGTGTTTGGGTTTCAACTTTTTCCACTTCAGACTCTTGTGTGCTTACTACTTTAGTTTTGTTGTCGGGTAATAAGGTCTCTTCCGAAGGAGGCTCATAAGCTTGACCTCTTTGGAGGATTTTCTTGGGTTGAGTAGTTGAGGTGGGCTTACTCTTAGATCTTAAGTTGTACTTTGGTTGAAACTCAACCATTATCATCTCAGTTTCTGGTTGAGATTCACATAGATTAGTGTGATCACCTTCTTCACCCTTATTCGATGGTCATGGAATGTTTAGAGAATTTTCATAGTCTTCTCGAGTCAGATATGGTTGAGTGCAGTCATCATCGAAGTTTGTGACATCATTATCTGAATCTCTGAAGTCTTGAAAATTGTTCACTCCTATAAAATTTTCATTCTTTAAGGGAGCTTGTATTTTTTGATCTTCATTTTTTATTTGTCTTTGTTGGTTCGGGGAGTTGGGGTTCCTCTTGAAATATTTTTTGGGGAAAGAGTCAGCTTTGGCTTGTTCGAGCTCCATTCTGGATATTTTATTTGATAGTTCTTTAATTACTCTGGCCATATCGTCTACCTTATCATCTGTAGATCTATTAGACCCTGACAAACTTGCTTGTTCTCTAAAGCATTTGGTCTCTCGGTTTCCTATTTCTAATTTAGCTTTAATCTTACCCGAAGCCATCATATTAGACTCTATTTATACTGCATCGTCCTGCATTCGGTTTAGGGTGGCTCCCCTTCTTTCTCACAAAAGGAGTGCAAAATCTGGTTCGAAAGATCCGACGAAAGTTACTTTGGCCGTGGGTTGGGACGGTTTAACCTCGGCTGGGATTTTATTATACAGTTTGTTGAATCTCTGAATAAATTCCATGACTGTTTCTGAGTTCTTTTTCCTTAAAGACCCAAATTCGGTTAAACAATATAGATGGTCTTTTCTCTTGCCCCATTGTCTGAGGAAAGCATCTTCCAAAGCGTCATAAGACAAGATAGATGCTGCAGGTAGGATCCGAAACCAAATTCGGACCTGGACTTTAAAGGTTTGGACAAGAAGTCTCGAATATACGTCTTCATGTTCAATACCTAGAATATCTGCGAATTGATCAAAGAAATTAATATGTTTTTCCGTGGTCAGATCCCCTTCCCCAGTGAACTTCGGTAAATTTTTTATGTAATTTTCGGGGAGATCGTGTAGAGGGATGGGAAATACTAAGGGAGCATATCTGGCTGCAACTTTCGCAAACACTCTGGGAAGGGGGGCAGGCCCCTGGACTCCAGCTCCTCCAAGAGGGGCTCCTCCTCCTCCTCCTTCGATAAACCCTCCACCTCCTCCTCCGGTGGCTGCCATCGTTATTTGTGGAAAGTTATAAAGGGGGTTTTGGAAAATTAAAAGTGACTCTTTATTTTCTTCGCGAAGAGGAAAATACGAAGAGGAAAGATAAGGAACGCGAGGACTTGGTTCCTCAGATTTACAAGAGACGAAATCAGGAGAACCGATGGGTGTGGGAACCGAGTGTGTAACACACTCTTCAGAATTTGGTGAAGTCAGGAAATTCAACTAAAGGAAAGATGGTATGTCAAAAGCCGACGAAATTTCAAGAGGGCCCTTTCCTTTGTGTACTAAGGGGATTGTCGGATGAATATCACTCCTAACTTCAGAGCAGTTTGGTGTTGAAACTTTAGTATCAAAGAGAGGACTGAGCGAAGTTGAGGGTTCAAAAGAACTCTTAGTCTTCAGTTGTGGGGTTTTGAGTTTGTAAACTGCAACGGTTGTCTTAAGAGAGCCTCTTGCCTTTAGAATCTTCTCAGGATCGGTAACGGGCGTAATCTTCTTAACATCCAGGTTTTGTCTGGTATTCCTTCGACTGGATGCCAGTTTATTATTTGTGGAGTCACCAAGTGAAATATTAGGAAGCCTTAAAAGGTGTGTACTCTTTGTTCACTATCAAAGGGTAACACTTTCAACGAAAAACAAATGTCATTTTCCCAGGGAAAAAGATTTCATAACTTCGGTCCCCAACAATGGTGCCAGAAAGATGTTGTTCCAGAGTTTGTACTTAAGGATTAGAAGTACAGTGTCTAGGCATCCGAAAGTGGGTAAAAGGTGGAGAAGGGAGAAACGTCAACCTTCAACAAAGGAAACTAAGGAAGATTTCTACGTTGGCGTTGTCTAGCTTCCAACTATTCCTGGATAGTTATATCCTGTTCAATGGCCGCCCATGAACATTCGAGTTCAACTCGGGTAGTGGCTATTTTAAGAACAATGTCAAAAAGGTTTAAGGTGATGTGTGTTTGATTCAATAATCCGGGTTCGATATTAGGCTATGTTGGTACAGGGACAATCATGGAGGAACAATAAAATAACAAAAACTTCACGGAGAAATTAAGTGTTGTCTCAATTTGGTCGTATAAAAGAGAATTTATAATTTCGGAAAAGAAATGGAGTGCAAATCAAAGGCTCTTTCCTGTAACTGAGTTATATCTTAATAAAATGTATGAGGTGGGAGAAAAACATTTAGCTGTCTATGATGTAAGGCTCCTATCAAGGGAGAATCTCACGTATAAACAAAAGAGGAAAACTATAAAGAAATAACTCGATGCATGCAGAGAATATTTGTAGAATTCTGAAAGTGTGGACTGGTCTTACACTCGCTGATAGCTGGTACAGAGGAAAAATAGTAAACAATTACAAAAAACCAAAATTCATTTGCTATAGTAGTGGTCATACTAAATTATAACAAAGCATTCATCTGTTAAGAATATGAAATGAAATAAAGTAAGAGATACAAGAAAACAAACTCATAACACAGTCTTGAAGGAATTGAGAATCTTCAGATTTGCTTTGTATTAACTCTCAAAATGTAAAAAACTCTGTTACAATCGACACAAAAAGGTCCAAACCCTTTATTTTTTTTCTATGGTATATTTATATAGTTTTACAAATAAGATAGAATCTCTATAGTCACAATATTTCGGTTATGACAGGGAGGAGAGAAATCGCTCCATTTCTTCTTCTCTGTCTTCACTTGGTGCTAGACATTTGTCCTCGTGCGTGCTTGGTACAGGCGACACATCTTTCAACCAATTGAGATATCAGCCGTGATGGTTCTGCTTGACAGCTGGCTTCAAAGAAGTAACATTCTCAAGCTAACTGCGACAACCTGTCTTCCATCTGTCCATCTATGATGTTGATGGCGCATAATTGTGCGCTGGGTCTAATCATGCATTTGTCTATTTGGACTATGTCTACCATAGTCACCTGGGAAATATCGACCGAACCTCTTTCCTCTTTTTCCTTTAGATCAAGCGAGATTTTTGTCACATTCATTTGCATCAATGTCTCGGCATTACCCCCGCTGTCAATGCCTAGAAGATCGCCGTCTATAGAACTAAAGGCCTCTTCTAAGGAATTGGTTATCTTTTTGGCTTGCTGCTTGCCTTCGACGATGTTATGCTCCCATTCTTTTAATAGAATGTTTCCTCTGTTTTTCTCTGAAATGGTGAACCTGGGAGTACTTTCCGAAACCCTATTGTTTGTGGCTATCACAACCTCTTGGAAAGCGACCTGAGCTGCTCCGTCTTCCCTTTCTCTAGCAGATAAGTTTTCTGAAACCTGGTTGACTAGCAAACAGTTGTCCCAGATCGCTTCTACCTTAGAGAGAAAATTTCATTGTGCCGCAGAGACTCTGCTCCGAATCTTGATTGCATAGGATTTGAACATCACGATGTTTATCATTCTGTTCTCGATGATCTCCACCCTAGCCTGTAGCTGTTCGATCAAATCCATTTGCTAGCTCGCTTTCATTTGACCATCCTATACCACCAGCTGTGCTTGCTCGAGCTTTGTTTTGAGAAGCTCTATCTCATTTTTATCGGCCAACCTGGCCTGCTCTATTCCCATGCTCGCCTGGTCTTTAGCAGTTTCTATTGCTATGGCCAGTCTGGCTTCAAGGGTCCTAATGAGGCGATTTTTTCTTTTAAGTTGGTTTTTTAAGAGCCCGACTGAGAATTGATTCACCGAGGCATATGCTGCTAGTGTCCCTGCTATTTAGGTAGTGAATTTCTCATTCTTCTTGTCCTTTCCATCGGTTATAACTTTATATTTCTTGGTAGTTGACTCTCCTTCTTGATAGAATTCCCTTTTTACTACTGCCTTTCTCTTCTTATCGAAGAAAAACTCATTCGGAGGGAGTTCTTCTACCCTTATGGGCCTCAACTCTTCATTTAATATCCATCCCGCATCGATATTTCCATGCGTCGACTGCAAGGGGGTAACTGATGTGATAGGTTCTCCGATTTGCTTCGCTGATTTTCCCGGAGTAGCGACCAAACTCTGCTTCTTCGGTGGCTCGGGAGTCTTTATCTTTGCTTCCGGAATCTTAGTTTTCTCCCCCTCGTCTTGGTGTTTTCCTTGATCGGGAGTCGCACCCTTAGAGCCTTCGACATCTTTCCGTTTCACCTCCGATGTACTCGGACCCTCACCTCACAACACTGTGGGAAGAAAACTACGTCGATGTTCCTGGAACTTCATAACATCGACTCTTTTCTCGGGTGCCAAGGTTTGTATCCGAGCTAGAATCTCAGCATAGGACCTTGCACCTCGGAAAATTTCATTCGAGGGTGAATTCTCATGCTCAAATCTCTTGAGTCCGCAATTGGCCAAATGATTGCTTACAACCCTCTGCGGATCGTGCTTCTTGTATTCAATGGAGACCAAATTTAGGTCTTCCAGGGCTGCTACCTCAGCTTTGGCATGTTCGAAATCTAATAAAGAATAAGAATTCAAATGAATAGGAAAAGGTGGCCATACCTTCTTCGAGTATCCCTTAAGTTCTTTTCTTATACCACCGATTATTGTCTTCCTGGCAACCTCACGACAAGCCATCTTGTCGGGAATGAACAATGGTATTGCATGCGAGGGGACCAAAGACCCAAAAACTATGAGGTATGAAAATTTGGCCTCTACATACCATTTTGCTATGCTGCTCAGATTCGTTACTATGATGTCTGAGATCCTAGGTGGCGGGTGATAAAAAATGGCGACATGCAGGGGAACCATCACCCAGTTAAAGATTTCATACACACAATTTTCTGCTTTATTTTCCCATAATTTTGCATGATAAACATGTATGGGTTCGTCTTCTGCTGGAGACCAATTCCAACTCATTAAGGGAAATGGAGTCAAAAAACAAACTGTGTCCATAATGTATGCAGACATGAAAAATGAAGACGCCTTCCCGTCTTCTTTCTGCGCCTGATACTCTGTGACCCGACTGGTCAAGCTATCAGAAAGCATCTTTGCCCAGTCAAAGGAACTACCTTCGGTGACCCGAAACATTAGAGGCACCCACAGAAGGAAAAAAAGTGAGGTGTACTCTCTCTCATATAATCTGCATGTCATCATGGCCACATATTTGTACCGCGGTTCTAAAGAAGCGATTGAATATACGCCATGGCTATCAGCTCTGAACTTCACGGTGTTCGAAACCCAATCCTTTATTAAACTAGACATGGTTTTATCATACTGTACACATTCCTTCTGCTTGAACTCATCCAGGAATTCAGCTCCATATGTGTAGTCGGACGTCGCGGGCAGCTTATACATGGCTTGCAGATGTTCCGGCCTGAAGGTCCCGATGGTGACTTTCTGCTCGTTCATGATGGTTCTGGTCGGTATGTCTACATGGTCCAATTCCCATCAGACCATGTCATAATATGGAAGCAATTGTGGCCTGGCTGCTATTCTGTGCATTCCATATTGGATGACTATTTTGTACTTGGTGGTTATATCATCTTTTTCGTTGTCGCTGGAGTCGTCGGAATAGTCCACCAACTCTGCCTGTAGAACATCTGAAACGAACGACCAATTCAGGACTGAATCGATACTTCGAGGTGAAGTATCAGTGACATTGTCTGAGCCTTGTCCCGAGACCTCAACATTTTCCTTTTATGCTTTTCGCGGAGCCATGGCTAGAGATTGCGTTTTGGTTCTTCTGCGATAGAAATGCATATACATGCAGAAGTCAGTTGCTCAGAGATAATGTGCTCTGTGTAATATGAAATGCATTTGTTATAATGAACCTCAGTTCTTATATATATTTGAAAACTCGGTACCTTTCAGAACAAGTCTGTCAAATCACATTTAGAAATAAATTTTGCCATAAAAATTAGATCTTATATTTATCGATTTACCCTATTTCCTCATTAATGTCATAAATTTTGGCGGTTTAAAAGTTAGTTGGCATATGTAAAGAATAAGGCTACCTCGTGAATCGTGCACACATCGAAACGTGGGATATATCTTGATTTAGCTTAATTAATCCGGTTTTACCAACGTTAATCAATAATTCGGTACTCGTTATATCGAGTATTTTATTTTAACACTTTGAATCTCTAACACCTGAGACTGCGAAGATTGATTTTGGTTAATAAAAGAGGTAATTGTGATTTGGGGCTCAATTAATTTTATAATTATTATATTCTCCATATCGCAACTCAAAGCTTCGAAGATAAGTTTCTAGGAGATTTACACGCCGAGCTGCGAAACCGCAAGATCACGATAACATGACTTAATTTAAAAGGGAAGATAATCTTGGATTAAGTGATTAATTAATTACGTTATAACCGTATCATGATTTTGTGAGTTGGGGTTTAGACGGTGTAACTTTTGAAAAGGACAATGCCAAGTGGTGAAATGCCGAGAGAATTTTTTACCACGGTTTAGCTTTTACCTTTAACCTTGACATGGGTTACTCAAATAAGGACCTCGTGTTCTTGGCTATCGGGGATATGACAATAAAGTTTTGGGTTTGGCGAATGCCGAGGTGAGAAACCTCGATGACATTTAATCACGAGTTAGGGAAAAATTTACCCTCGTTACTGTCTTGAGTGAAAAATTAAAATGATTTTGCTGTTTCGTGGCTTGGGACGTGTGAACTAGATGACTTATAGTATCCGACCTACGAGATCCCGAAGTAGAAAAAAAGAGGATTTTTTTTTACAAAAGGTAGGACTCGTTTCGAGAGTATAATAATCATCGCTGCTCCCGTGATAAATCTTCAGAGATCTCGATATCTCAGAGGGAAAATATGAAAACCATCTTTAGATTTCAAGCATTAAAAATGAAATTTGTGACGGGCTAAAAAACAAGGGCGGCTCCAATAGTACCATTCGTCTATGGGTGGTATGGAGTGCTCTTCCGATGGTGAACCTCGAACTCCTGAGTCAAGGATTCAATATTTTTGTTGATGAAATGTGTGCCTTGATCACTCATGAGAATATTTGGGCATCTAGTCAGGTTATAATATCCTCAAAGATAAACTGTGCAGCTATGGTTGCACTACAATCCTTAACTGCTCTTGCTTCTGCCCATTTGGTCAAATACTCTGTGGCAGTGATAATGTATCTAGATCCCGTGTGCTTTCTTGGTGGGTTTATATGCCCCACAAAGTCAATAGCCCATTTCTCAAAGACTTGTAATGTTAATTTTGGTGCTAAAGGAATTTCATCCCTTCTGGAAGGCTTCCCTACTCTTTGACATACATCACAGGCTCTGTAGTATTCCTGAGCATCCTTATGTAAAGTAGGCCACCAGAGGCTAGCTCTGAGAATCTTCTGTGCTATTTCTTTCCCTACATACTGGCCTTCTGTGATGCCTTGATGTGATTCTACCAGAATCAATGGTCTTTCTGCCTCCATAACGCATCTTCTCAAGATCTCATCTGGTCTCATCTTATATAATTGTCCAACTATAAGTTGAAAGTCGACAGTGTGGACTACCAACTATTTCTTCTAAATGACAGTATACTCACGAGGGGCCATTCCTTTGGAAAGGAACTAAAATATCTCGACGAAGCGATCATCGACTTTTCTAATGGCCAACAACTGTGCATCTGGTAGTGTATCCTCCAAACGTGTAGGTTCCTCTCCATGTTCTAATCTGGATAAGTAGTCAGGTCCCGTATTCATTCTTCCTAGATTGACCAAAATTTCAAAGTCATACTTCTGGAATAGTAGTAGCCATCTGCATATTCTTCCCCCCAACACTAGCTTGTTGACTAGGTACTTCAATGTAGAATGATCAGTGAACATCTTAAAATGTCCTCCCAACAAATAGTGTCTAAACGTCTACAACGCATATACCATAGCCACGCCTTCTCTTTCAGTTGTAGTATAATTCCTTTCAGTTGTAGAAAGATTCCTGCTAGCAAAGGCTATGGGGTGGTCAATGTTTCCTGCACCTGGATATGCCAAGACTGCTCCTAATGCAATTGATGAAGCATCGACATGAACATTGAACTCCTTACTCCAATCTGGAAAAACCAAGATAGGCGCAGTGACAATTTTCTGCTTTAGTGTGTCGAAGCTCTGCCGACATTATTCTGTCCATTGAAACTTACTATCTTTCTTTAATAGCTTCTCCATAGGTGCTATTATTTTTGCATAACCCTTAATAAAATTTCTATAATATCCAGTGTGTCCCAATGTAGTGTGCAACTGTCTAACCGAAGAAGGGGGGGGGGTAGACCGACAATGATAGAAATCTTGGAAAGATATACCAACAATCCTTGCTTACAAACAATATGCCCTAGTAGCACTCCAAAGGGAGAGAATAAAATACACTTTTTCAGATTAAGGGAAATTTGGCATTGCCTTCACTTATCTAACATCAACCTCAAACATTCAATATGGTCTTTCAGTAGGCTAGTCCAATCATCAAAGTATGCTTCCAATAACTTGTGTAAAAAGTCCTTAAATGCTTCGACCACCACCCTAGAAAATATGGTTGGTTCATTCTTCAATCCAAAAGGCATTACGATGTACTAAAAAGAACCCTATTATGTTTCAAATGTGGTCTTATGTCGGTCTTCGTTAGCAATTTTGATCTAGTGATAACCTGAAAATCCATCTATGAATGAGTAGATCTCCTGTCCTCCTACATTATCTAGAACTTCATTAGTAAAGGGTGTAGGAAATGGGTCATGTAGACATGCATCGTTCAACTTCCTTAGATCTACACAAATTCTGATTTCACCTGACTTCTTATATTGGACCACCATAGGGCTGATCCATTCAGATTCTTCCACAGGTTCTATGATTCCTGCTTCCAACATTCTATCCAGTTCAATCTTAACTTTTTTCTTGTATTTGGGATTCAGTCTGTAAGGTATTTGCTTGATAGGTCTTGCATCTACTCTCAAGGGAATATTCATTTCCCCCATGGGCCCTTTAATTCCCTTCATTTCTATGAACTTGGTTGGAAAAAAGTCTTTATATTCATGCAATAGCTCTGTAATCTTTCTAATAGTAGCATCATCCCAATAATCTCCCACATTTTCTAACTTAGGTCTTTTCTCTGTTCCAATGTTAACCTTCTTAATTTTAATGGGCTTCCCAACAAAGGGTAATTCAATCCCTGGTCCTTATATGTATCTTTGTCCTTCCATTTCTAAAATGATTACATCCCTCAGGTCGTCATCCTCATCAACATTAATATTGTAGCAATCCTGTAACTGCTGAAGAGGTGCAATCCATCCATCTTCTTCTTGGGTAAAAGGGAGGTTAGGTG
Source organism: Picea sitchensis (assembly GCA_010110895.2). Taxonomy (NCBI): domain Eukaryota; kingdom Viridiplantae; phylum Streptophyta; class Pinopsida; order Pinales; family Pinaceae; genus Picea; species Picea sitchensis. The sequence goes on from SNQJ01S0058939.1 coordinate 46,684, forward strand.
CCTCTTCAAAAACCTTTTTTCTCACAATTTTTAAAGCTTGATATACTGTAGGGTACCGAATCTCAAATAAAAACATAGCTATAAAATTATGAGTCATACCATACCACTCTGTAGTGATGAGGCACAATTCTTCTTGAGTATACCAGTTGATAGGCGTGGTATCCAAGGTGTTAATGAATTTATGCACCTATTGTTCTTTAGGAATGTTTCTCCAAGCCTCCTCACAACTTCACATGTGGTCCTTAGGGAAACAATGACCTGTGTATTGAACTTCACATCCTTCAACCTGGTCTGAAAAGCGCATTGTCAACAAGGTGCGACATAGTACCCATTCTGTGATGTTTTTCTTGTGTGTTCCCCACCATCTAGCTGGTGTAGCTTTCAATGCTTCATCCAATGCCAACATCCTCTGTTGTACTGGTACCTTTCTCTCAAATTCAGCTAGAAATGTCTCTAACTGATTCAAACCATTGAATGTAGGAATATTACTTACTTATGCGCCAATCCAACGAAATACTCTAGTCAATCTGGCACATCTCCGTGTAGAGACTTTGTACATTATGTTCTACCAATTTTCCAATGCCTCCTCTGAATCTGATGAACATGCACTTTCACTTCACCAACTGAGTTTTCCATTTGCTGTGGGATTAATGTAATCTTGCTGTCTGGCTGTCAGTTTATAGATGTTTTCTAGCTCATATGCGTGATCTTCTTCCCTAATAGGTTTTGTGTATCTGCGACCTTCATCTAGGTCAAGAGGTGCAATGACCTTCAGTCCATTACCTTCAAATGTCATTCTTCTCTTCTTTAGGTCAACAACATTCGAATTGTTGAAAGCCCAATCAATTCCTAACATTGTAGGATAGGGACAACTGTCATCAAAAATCTCAATCACTTCGAAGTCTGCAAACATCCTTACCTCATCGATGTCTACAGGGACATGCTCTAATATTCCAAAGGGGCTCACCATCTATTGATTAGCCATCCTGAGCCTGATAGGAGAGTAAACCAATCTAGTTTTCCCATCAATTCCCATGTTTTCTTTGTCATAAAATATATTTCTAATCCCAATTCGAGGACCACATAGTCCACGTCGTAGTCTCCAATCTGAGCACTAAGGTGAAATTCCTTATTTGTAGTTGCAATAAGTACAAGGGTTCTGACAATTCCTTTCCAAATGTCCCAACTGTGCATAGTTATAGAAAATAATATGACCTCGACCTCGACCCATACCTCATCCTCGTCCTCTACCTCTGAATCCACCACGAGGGTTGAATTTTCCTCTAACTGGGGAGTTGAACTGCACATTATTTGCTTCTTGCTATGTTTCTCCTTGAATGCTATATGTATCCCTTGATATTTCATGCATGAGATCGTAAGCCCTACAATCCTTCTCATCATGCCCCACACATTTGAAAAATGTCTAAAAATATTTTTTTGTATAATAACATTCGCTAGGGCAATGTATAGTTCTACATACCTCACACCAGGGTACAATAGCCTGCTTCAAAGGACTAGGTGCTCCATAGGACAAGTGTTCATGAAATAAGGGACAATTCTCTTTATCATGGCCCTCTGATTTACATATGATACACCAGATATATTCTCTTTTCTCTTTTCCTTTATCTTTCTTCATATCTTTGACCTGTAAAGATAAACTAGTTAATTGATCTAAAATATGACTCATACCTAGAATGGATTCTCCTACATGGGCTGCTTCTAATTTCATGGCGATCTCCAACGCTTCAGCCTGCGAAGCAACTTTTTGTTGCATTAGAGGAACTCGAATGTGTGGTAGGAGTGCAGTGATGAACCATTATTTATGTTGGTCATCTGGAATCTTAAAACTTAAATGGCCTGTCAAGTTCTTAAAACTTTGATAAAATTCCCAAACAGGTTTAGTTACCTTCTGCTTGATTTAGGTTTCTTGAATTCTGCACTCAACGTAGTATTAATGTCATTCAGTGGCTTAGGTTGTGCATATCCTACAAAAAACTTCATGTACCGGCACAGTGCGCGGTCCCTCAAGGTGGTACTAAACTGAGCCCTCTTGACAACTTCGTCAGTGACTTACTTGATGCTCCATACAGCTTCGCATAAGAACCAGTGTTGGTCCGGATCTTCAGATCCATATCCTATAAAGATGGGTAACCTCATTTCATCTTCCATAGATATTCCTTGGTTTCTTGAATGAGTATGTACTATACTGCTTGTAACAATACTCTGATTGTTCTGACTACTCTTGTTACTCTGGTTACTTAAAGCTACTAAAACAACAGGAGGAGTAATAGTACTTACTTCAACAGTAGGTGCAGTTCCTGAAGTTTCTGGCTCTCCTTGGTGAAGTTCCTCAACCTCTACTTCTTTTGTTCATGTGGATTATGAATACTCTTCATCTGTTAGATATGCTTCTTCTCCACTGTAGAATACCTCGTCTTCGTAGTTTTTCTTAAATAGGTTCACAAGAGGAACCTCTATGAACAGTCTCCCAGTGCGCGTGAGTCCAAACTCTATGTAACCATCGCTGTCTGAATTCTCAAACATTAGCACACTGTGTATTCAGGATATTCTTCTCATGCAATAACATCTTAATCCTCAGCTTTAAAAAGTGTAGGAACTTTCCTCTATGTCCTAAAGAAATACCTCTCTGCTCAACTCTACGATTCTACTCTATCAATAGAAAAATCAATAATGTACCCTCCAATAGTGCTATCAAACTAGAGATCCACTGCTCTAGACACATCGTTATCAACTCTCTTGACTTTCTTGATTAGCGTTGCTTTCCAAACCACAGGTGGTCTAGATTTGATCTCAAACTGGGTATCTACTAATCTGGCTAACCACTCGTATAACTCCTTATGAACTCCTCCAAAGAAAATTTTGTGTATGTTGGTAAAGAGGTACCTTCCCAACTAGTCTTCCATGCTAATTCTAGGGTTCTTGTTCCGTGCTTCAATGAAGTCCCTTTCTTGTTCTTATATCCACTTTCAAATTTTTGTCTTCGATGGAAACCACCTTGAAATTCCCTCAAAAAGATCCCGGCCCCGACAACAAAACCATTTGTTGGCACAGGGAAAAACCTAGGGTTCAATTCTTACAGCACACCAACAAATCCCTAACTACTGGCCCTTTCGACATCACTTGTGAAATAGATGCAGTCTCACTCGAAGTAGAAATAGGGGGGTTGCATTACATAGGTGTATACAACCAGAGGAAATGAAAAGTGAATCCAGAGAAACAATGCAATATAACACAAAGACTCCTTAACAATCTTACACTTAGATTCATGAATTTATATCTCTGATCTAACACAATAACGAAATAGCATTATATCAGATGGCAAATAACACAATATCAATCACAAAGAACAACAATATATATGTGGTTCACCTTGTCCCTAGGGCTATGTCCACATAACTGCATTCAGTGATATATTAGATGAAAACATACAATTCTATCGATGCACTTAGATGCATATATATTCTTATTTCTCTCTTTCTCTCACCTCCCTGCAAACCTAGCTACAGGGTTGATCTTCGCACCCAGCTGAAGATCTTACAATGCAAGAGTACACAATCTCAACATCGTGCCCACACAATGATAGTAACCAATGACCAACAAAATAAAAACCTTCTCGAATCTTATAGACCTTTATGTATACATTGCATGACTCTTGGACAACCTTAGACCGAAGTCTAGGTGTCAAAACCCTAGATCCAAAACCCTAGGTGTCAAAACCATAGGTCCACTTGATTCATGCTTTAAGGGCTTTTCCAACCTGTTGTTTGCACCCTCTTCGTCACCTTGGTGAGAAAATGAGAGGTGCTTACATGCCCAGTTGGGTCTTGCTGAGCATGACAGATGTAGAGGAAAAGGTTAGAGAAAGAAAAACAAAACTATAAGCAAGAATTAAACTAAAACAAACTAAAATTATAAGCATGTGGATATGGAAATAACAAACAAAAAAAGACCAATATCACCAATGTTTTTAGGCTGATCTATTGATGAAATCAAAGCACAATGAATAAAGGGGACTATGAGTCCCTTCTTCCTCCAAAGGAAGGCTCTTGGACCCTCACAAACTTGCTCTCCTTACAAGAAAAATAAAAATGGTGATGAAAGAACTCCTTTGAAAATTCACTCAATGGAGAGGTGAATTGCTCAATGAAATGGTGCCAAAGTGATCTTGTCAAGGATTGAGTCCTTAAAACAATCTAGGCAACATAACATTACATGAAATTCCTTGAGAAAATGAGGTTTCTTCATGGCTTTTTATAGCATTGCATTGGGTGATTATGTAACTCCTTTGTAGTGTGAAAAGAGGCTCTTTAGGGCTTTATTAGGTCTTTGACCATCCTACCATGTGGATTCAGCTCAGATTTGAGGGTCAAATCAGCTTGGGAGATGATCCATAAGTGGTTGGGAGGCCGACCAATTCAATAAATGCACTGTTTAGCAGGTGCGCGGGTTTTTGCGCCAACAACAGCGCATCGTGCGTGTATGCACGCATGGTACGTTCCTGTTCCGCACATGTGCGCGCACACCCAACTTCTGTAAAGCGCTCTTCAATTTTTGGTTACTTTGTATAGTTTTTGACCCTTTCTGGAATGCTGTGAGATTAATTCAGTGCCATGAATGACTTCATTACTGCTTGATGATGCTGAGTTCTTGTCGCCATGTGCGGACGAAATTTCAGTGATAACAGATGCCCCCTGATGGATGAGGTTAGGAGCATATGTATAGCCAAAATCCATCAATTTTTCTTCTACNGAGATCAATAGTGGGATCGTGCAGAGCGATCCGTTGGAGGAAAAAGGAACCGGTAGGACCCGACCTTCTGAGAGTTGTGCAAAAAAAAAAAGAAAACTATGTACAAACGAGGCGGGCATGCCCCATGCTCGTGTTAGGTAACTCTGAAAAAGGATGACTGAAGTGTTGGTGTAGAAAACTGCAGCGCCCTCGGGGGCGGTAATGATAAAGGCAGAAGACAATTCTGCAAAGGAACATACTCTGAATAATAGACGATGATCGCGGTAAGAAGCAACGATGATGATGTGGGCATTGATGGCCCTACCAAGTTCAGAGGTCTTTGGCGAATGATAAAAATAACTGCAATAGTCGCAAAGTAAGACCCACCATGACATGAGAAAGTGTTGTCATCGAATTTTATGGGGGCCAACGATAGCAGGGAGCAATGGTGTTTCACCCTGTGCCGTCCGAGATCTCTCATTGAATAGAGAATGAGAATCAAGATACCGTCGCCCTTCCAAAAAATTGTGTTGGTGTCGACAAAAGGGGGACGCGACTCCTAGAAGCAAAGGGCTTCATGGAATATACTGAGGTGAGGAAGTGGCAGAGGTACATGGAAAAATTCAATATGTTGGAAGACTCAAGACTGCCCTTGGTTGGAGGATGTATGAGATAAAAAGTGGCCGCAACCTGCGTAACAAGGTCGAGTGTCAGGGGGACGACAAGACCGGTGATAAGTTGTGCCAGAGGCGGGACAAGGTGGACAAATTCATAGGGTAGAGGTAAGTGATCTATGGAGTACTCTGAAGATATGGACGATGCCAGCGAGGGAAGATGATAAGTGAAACTCCAACCAAGGGTGACATGGGTTGCGTGTGGCCAAAAGAAAGAAAGTCGCCAACGGGGACGACAAAAGAAAATGTAATGACTGGAAATAAAGGCGTTTGTACAATAAATAATAAATAATTTTGGGGAGAAATGTACAAATACAGAAACGGGTGCCCTAGTGTGAAATGCGTGCCCCAGGGAGGGCAGAATTTTCTTGGAAAACTGATGAAGGGTGGGGGCCCCATTGGTGAGTTTTTGTATGGGGTAGGCAAAATGAGGATAAGTTCGCGGATGGGTAAACAAATTGTGGATGAAATGGAGGGTTCATGATACTGCGAAGGTGCAGGTAAAAAAGAATAGAACCGTAAAGAGATAATCTGGGAGTCCAGGTGGGAAAGCTAGCAAAATGAGGAGAAGGAGTATGTGGCTGA
>SNQJ01S0058939.1:68736-80015 GCA_010110895.2 Picea sitchensis
GAACCCTAAACAGGTCCGTGTTTACACCGGAAGCTGGTTACGTGACCGCCTGGAAAATGCTATAAATAGACGTGAAGACTCATTGTTTCAACAAAGAATTCAAAGCAGAGTTACGTTGTCCAGATGATTCAGAGCCTAGCCTTTGACAACCAGTCCATCAGCTGTGTAATCCAGAGTTCTCTCACCACCCATTTCTGTTCTGTTCATTTTGTAAGGAAGGCATTCTATTGAGGATCCCCGAAGGACCTTCCGCTGGAGGGACCCCTTTCTTCAGTGTGTTCTTTGGTTTTGCTAATAGATCAAGCTTTGAAACCATTGATAACTCCCTTGTCTCACATTTGACGTTTTTGTTTATTATTCGAATTGTTATTTTCCTTCAGCTGTTAGATAGATTGTATTCTGTTGTGTTTTCTATTTTCTGTTAACCCTTTTTTCTCCACAACATCCTGTTCTGCCTTGCTGAGCCCAACAGGGCATGCTAGTGCTCCCATTTTTGCTCACCCGGCGACGATTCGAGCACGAACACATATAATTTCACATCACTCTCATACTTAACCATTGATTAGAAATGTATAAGTGATGAAACAGTTCAAACTACAGATTAGCATTTGAGGCTTGTTGCTGAAACATCAATTCACAGAAGCTGTTACACAGTCCATGGTCACGATGTTGGAACACAGAGAAAGTTGTTACACAGTCCCTGGTCGACGATGCTGAAACACAGAAGTTGTTACATAGTCCATGGTTGATGATGCTGAAACACAGAAGTTGTTACACAGTTCATGATCAACAATGCTGAGGAAGCTGTTACACAGTCCATGGTCATGATGCTGAAACACAGAGGAAGTTGTTACATAGTCCATGACTGACGATGCTGAAACACAGAGTAAGCCGTTACACAGTCCGCGGTCAACAACAACTCACACAGATTGACCACAATAGCTGCACTGTGAGCCAAGCATCAACCATCGCTGCTATCTGAGAAGTGCTGAATAGTCAAAGTGCAAATCCCCTAGCTGAAACAGCCCATGATTTTCGATGCCGAAACAACATGCAACAACAACAACAAGAAAGAACTGTTCCTCCAGTCGTAACAACAACACCTCATTCAACACTTGTAATAGCATTCTGTTGCGGGAGACTAGGACATCCTATTCCAGTTTAGAAAGTCGATCTGACTAAAAATAGGACTCAGATATACATCTGTAATTTTTTATCAATTGTATCAGAGAGATTCCCTCTTTAAATAAGAGGAAATCATCATTCGAAGGATCTCTAGTTTTTGTACTAAGAAGGCTTCACAGAGAAGGACGTACCTCATTTTCATATTGTAATATGATACATTGATAGATGAATAAAAGACTGTTTTAAGCATCCTTCTCTAGCCTCTTTGTCTCAGGGGAATCTTGTGAGAAGGGAGGGCCCACCTTCTTCACATGATTCACCTGTTAGTTTTATAGTGTGTTAATGTGAATTATGTTTATGCTTTGATTAGTTTCTGTTTTGGTGAAACACTACTTTAATGAATTATTCTTTGCTGAAACACTACTGAACTCTGTCTTACCGAATGTTACATTGTTTTCATGTGGTTCATGCTTGGATAATTGAAAATTGGATAATTGGATAATCATTTTAATTGATAATTGGATAATTGATAATCATTTTAATTGATTATTTTAATTGATAATTGGATAATTGATAATCATTTTAGTTGGCAATCCTGTGTGATGAATTTAAGGAATTTTGGTAATCAGAGACTGGTGTTAAAGATTCCTGCTTAAAGGAAGGGATTAAGGGTCCTGTTCTCTGTTAGAAGTAGTTAGCCTTCAATTATTTTCATGAGTGTGCTAATCAGAGACTGGTGCTAAAGGTTCCTTCTTAAAGAAAGGGATTAAGGGTCTCATTCTTTGTTAGAAGTAGTTAGCCTTCAATTATTTTCATGAGTGTGCTAATCAGAGACTGGTGCTAAAGGTTCCTGCGTAAAGGAAGGGATTAAGGGTCCTGTTCTCTGTTAGAAGTAGTTAGCCTTCAATTATTTTCATGAGTGTGCTAATCAGAGACTGGTGCTAAAGGTTCCTGCTTAAAGGAAGGGATTAAGGGTCTTGTTCTCTGTTAGATATAGTTAGCCTTCAATGCATTAATGTTTTCATGAAAGTGTGTTAATCAGAAACAAGGTGCTAGAGTTCCTGCTTGGGAATAGGGTCCTATTCTCTGGTTACAAAATAGTTGTTCTTTCCTGTTGCAGTTGTTATTTTAACGTAATCCAGGATTCTTTAGATTGACCATCTCTTTAAGATCTGCAATAGGTAGGTTGCTTTCCTGTAATTCAAGTCAGAACTTCAGTTCATTCAAAGCGAGTGTGATTAATATAGTTTCCTTTACTATAACTCTAGGTTGCTTTTGGAATTGAGAATATATAGTGCGTGGTTACCTTTGAAATAAACAGACTTCCCTGGGTTGACAATTTATGTAGCACTTGATTGTTTGAATTAATTAAGCAATTATAGTGACCAACAAGTGGATAGTTTTGATTTGAATTTTGAGTGGATAGATTGCAACAATTCCACCAAGAAGACATTCAGAAAGAACTTTACCATACCCAATCATGGAGAGGGAAATGAGAGAACTTCATGCTCTATTAGATGCTATGGAGACAATACATAGAGAAACACCTGATACTAGAGATATCAGTGAGGATGAAAGAGAGAATGAAGAAGCAGAAGAATAAGTTGTAGTCGAAGATGCTGTAGAGGAACGTCTATTTAAAGTTGTTGCAAGGATAGGTGCCAAAGAAAAGTTGGACATCTTGATGTATGAAGGCAAGTTGGACATTGAGGAGTTCTTAGATTGGTTTAGAGATCTAAATAAATAATTTGACTATGAGGATATCGAAGAAGATACGAAGGTTAAGTATGTTCTCACTAGACTGAAAGGACATGCATCACTGTGGTGGGATGAGCTGTAGGCTAACAAGTGTTGCAAAGGAAAACAAATAATTAAGAGTTGGGATAGAATGGTAGCCAATATTAAAGACAAATTCATGCCTAGAGATTATCAAATCAATCTGTTTCTAAGAATGCATAATTTGAGACAGAAAGGGATGGAAGTGAAGGAATACACTTAGGAGTTTTACAGACTTAACATCAGAGATGGTCATCATGAGAGTGATAATGAAAAGGTTTCCAGATATATGAATGTCCTGAGATATGAAATTTAGGATGAGATGAGCATGGTGACAATTAGAAATGTGGAAGATCTTATCAGGTTGCTCTGAAGGTAGAGGAAAAATTGTCCCGAAAGCAAGGTCAAAGGGGCAGAGATAGAAGTCAGAGAAAATGAAAAGCAATTTCTCGAGACATAGTAAAGAAGCCTAAGGATGAAGAAAAGAAACCTCATAACCACCCAGAAGGGGGAGGAAGTTCACAAGGAAGACAATATGCCAATAGGAACACTTTTCCTCGAGCAAGAGGAAGAGGAAGAGGCAAAGGAGGTGAAGTAAAGTGTTTTGTCTATGGGAAGATAGGACACAAATATTTGGAATGTCCCGATAGAAAAAGGGATGGAGGAGGAGAAGCTCACATTTTGGAAGTGAACAAGTGAAATGTTGAGGCAGAGGATGCAGAAGGTGGAAGATATTTGATGATGAGGAAAATTCTCTTGAAACCAGAGAAAGAGATGGAGAATCTAGTCTAGAGGAACAATTTGTTTAGAACTGCTTGCAAAACCAAGGATAGGGTATGCAAGGTGATCATTGATAGTGGAAGCACAGATAATATAGTATCCACAGAGGTGGTGGAGAAGCTGGAATTGGAAACAATTTCACATCCAAGCCCATATAAAGTTTCATGGTTGCAAAAAGGACATCGGGTAGAAGTCACTAAACAATGTTTAGTTGAATTTAATATAGGGGGTTATAGAGATGATATCTTATGTGATGTAATTCCCATGGATTTCTATCATATTTTTTTGGGAAGGTCATGGAAATATGACAAAATTTTTATTCATGATGGGAGAAATAAAACTTACACCTTGGAGAAGAATGGTAGGACGCATATTTTTCTTCTAATTGAAGACAAGAAGGCGAAAGAAGAAACAAGCAATGCTATACTTCTCATGAGTGGGAATGAACTTCTGGATGAAGTCAAGAAATATGAAGAAATGCAATTTGTTGTGGTTAGAAAACCTAGATTCATCTTGACCAGTACCTCGATAAATGATCTAGCTGAGGAAATTCAGGAACTGCTAGAGAATTTCATTGATATAGTGGTGGACGATTTACCTTGTTCGTTGCCACCCATCAGGAGTATAATCCATCACATTGAACTTATACCAGGAGCGAGTTTTCCAAACAAAGCATCGTACATATTAACGCCATAGGAGAATGAAGAGGTTAAGAAGCAAGCCCAGGATTTGATGGACAAAGGATTGATCAAAGAGAGCTTGAGTCCATGCGTTGTACCGACAATGTTGAGTTCGAAAAAGGATGGTGGATGGAGAATGTGTACAGACTTGAGGGCTATAAAAAAAATCACCTTTCAAAAATTGATTTGAAAATTGGATATCATCAGATTCAGATGAGAGAAGGTGATGAATGGAAAACAAAATTCAAGACGAATGAAGGGATGTATGAATGGCTTGTCATGTCGTTTGGCTTGACGAATGCACAAAGTACTTTCATGAGATTGATGAATGAAGTCTTGAAATATTTCATTGGTAAGTTTGTAATTGTGTATCTTGATGATATACTGATCTTCAGTAAGACTGAGGAAGAACACTTGAGACATTTAACTCTAGTGATGAGGGGGTTGTAGCAAGAGAAGTTGCTGATAAATCTGAAGAAGTCATCTTTCATGAAGACATAACTCATTTATTTAGGTTGTGTGATCTCTTCGAATGCGTTGAAAATGGATCCTGAGAAGGTAAAAGTGATCAAAGAATGGTCGTTTCCAAGGAATATCTTTGAAGTTAGGAGCTTCCATGGACTAGCCATTTTTTACAAGAAGTTCATTAGAAAATTTAGTGGAATTTCTGCACCAATGATGGACATAGTCAAGAAAAGACATAAATATTTTCATTGGATAGAGAAAGTGGAGAAAAGTTTCAAGTTGTTAAAAAAAAATATAATTGAACAACTAGTTCTCGTTCTGCCATATTTCAGTAAAACATTTCAAGTGAGATGTGACACAAGTGGATTTGCGATTGAAGTAGTCTTAAGTCAAGACAATAGACTAGTTGCATACTTCAATGAGAAAATGAATGAGGCCAGAAGGAATTATTCCACATATTATAAATAGTTTTATGCAGTCATACAAGAGTTGAAGAAATGGAGGCACTACCTGGTTCCAAAAGAGTTCGTTTTGTATAGCGACAACCAGGCCTTACAGTTTATAACTAGACAAGAGAAACTGAACCAGAAACATGCAAAATGGGTTGAGTTCATGCAGAGCTTTACTTTTGTTATAAATAACATTTATGGAAATTCTAACAAGGTTGTTGATGCATTGAGCNTTTCGAGTGAATACCTTAGGTTTTGATAGCCTTAAGGAAATGTACAGAGATGATTCAAATTTCAAGGATGATTATGAAGCATGTGAGAATCTTTTTCTGAGAGACAGAAGTGAATGGATTGAATATTTAATTCAGGATAGATTGCTATTCAAAGGAAATCAGTTGTGTACCCCAAAGAGTTCTATGAGGGAAAACCTTTTGAAGGAAAATCATAGTGGGGGACTGGCTGGACATTTCGGCCATGATAAAACATTTGTGCAACTGAACAATTTGTATTATTGGTCAGGAATGAGGACATATGCCAAAACGTTTTTCAACATATGTACAATCTTCCAACATGCAAAGGGGAAAAGACAGAATTTTGGGTTGTATCAACCATTTCCAATACCAGAGAGGCCGTGGGACGCGGTAAGCATGGATTTTGTCTTGGTACTTCCAAGGACACAGAGAGGTTGTGATTCCATATTTGTGGTAGTCAATAGATTTTCCAAAATGGCATATTTCATTCCATTTCAAAAAACTAATGATGCAACACACATTGCAAATATGTTTTTTAAAGAAGTTGTTCGACTTCATGGTTTACCCAAGAGTATTGTTTCAAAAAAAGATACCAAATTTGTTGGTCATTTCTGGAAGACACTATGGAAGAATTTGGGGACAAATTTATCCTTTAGCTCATCATATCACCCTTAGAGAGATGGACAGACTGAATTGGTAAATCAAAGTTTGGGGGACTTATTGAGGAGTTTAGTAGCTAAACATCACAGTCAGTGGGATCAAATTCAGCCACAAGTAGAATTTGCATATAATGAATCGCCTAATAGGAGTACAGGAAAGATCCCATTTCATATAATGTATGGAATGTAGCTGAGAGAAGTATATGAGTTGAGATAATTAGCGAAGAGTGAGTTCATAAGTGTTGGAGTGGAAGATTTTACAGCAGAGATGCAGGAGCTCCACAGTAAGATTAAAAAGCAATTACAGAGTTCCAACCAGGAATACAAGCATAGAGAAGATCAACACAGAAGAGAGCTTAAATTAGAAGTGGGAGATTTAGTTTTGGCACATGTCAGAAAAGAATGGTTCCTAAGGGGAACATATAATAAGCTAAAGATGAAAAATATAGGGCTCATCATATCACCCTTAGAGGGAGGATAGACTGAGATGGTAAATCGAAGTTTGGGGGACTTATTGAGGAGTTTAGTAGTTGAACATCATAGTTAATGGGATCAGATTATGCCACAAGAAGAATTTTCATATAATGAATCACCTAATAGGAGTACAGGAAAGAGCCCATTTCATATAATGTATGGAATGTAGCTGAGAGGAGTATCTGAGTTGAGATAATTAGAACAGAGTGAGTTCAGAAGTGTTGGAGTGAAAGATTTTGCAACAGAGATGCAGGAGCTCCACAGTAAGATTAAAAATCAATTACAGAGTTCCAACCAGGAATACAAGTGTAGAGAATATCAACACAGAAGAGATCTTAAATTAGAAGTGGGAGATTTAGTTTTGTCACATCTCAAAAAAGAATGGTTCCCAAGGGGAACATATAATAAGTTGAAGATGAAAAAGATAGGGCCATGTAATATTTTACAGAAATTTGAGAAAAATGATTATGAGATAGAATTTCCAGATGATGTGGGAATATCACCCATATTCAACATAGCATATTGGTATCCTTATAGAGTAGATGAAACAGGAGGAAAAGAGAATCATAAGGAAATTCAGTGGGTCAAATAGATGCCTATAGCTGAAAATATGCAAATGAAAAATATCATTGACCAAAGAGTTGGTAAAAAAAACCAAAGGAAGACATATTTTGAATACTTGGTAAAGTGGAAAGGACACCCAATTGAAGATTCCAGTTGGGAAAGCGAAGACGATATCTAGAAACATGGACAGACAGTGCAGGAGCTCATGTATATGAGTCCATGAATTTTTTAGCTAGAGGAGTATGATGCAAGAGCATCTTCAACAATCGTGAGTGGAGGATAGCTGGATATACACCAATGCGCATTTTGAAATAATTTTGAATTTCAAAGGATGGCACATTAATGTAATATCTAAAAACATATATTTTCTTTTAATGTCTTGGGGATTGTAATGCAGATATTGAGAGTTCTCTCTCATATGCCGGTTGTGGACATTTATTGTAATAAATGTAAAGTAGTTGTGGTATTTAATTTTGATAAGATAACTTAAGGTTGTAGGAGGGAAAAACTCAAGAAGACTCCCTCGTAGTTGTATTATATTATTTTTTCTCATCGTATAAGCTGTAGAGCAGAGGAGGGCAGAGAAGAATAGAGATTGTAGAAGTTATTTGAGCAGATAGTTGTTGCTATAGAAACCATGTACATAAGCACTTGAATTAATATAGGAATGCTTTGACCCAATTTTTTGGTGTATTATGGTTGTCATATGTATCTATTGAATGGTATGTTTACAACTTGCTTATATACTATGTTATGCATTTGTTTCAATGTTGTGTATGCACATGATTTCATGTTGAATGTATGAAGTCTGTGAGAGGGAGAGTATAAGTTTCAATTGTTTCTCTTCCTGAGAGGTACCGTTAATATTATACTAGTAGGAGTGAAAGTATAGCATAGAGCCATGCAAGGTGTGTGCAGGACGAGGAGAGTCTTATACTTCTCCAACCCAAGTGAATGGTTGGAGAAATTTTTTCGCAAGGAGTGCACAGAGTTGGAGTTGTTGAATAACCAGAGGTTATTGTGGAAGCTGCAAGGAGTGTGTGCAGGATTCCTTAGAATCCTTGAGTTTATAGTGAGGATCAAGCTCAGGAAGGGTAGAGACTTGGATAAATTCAGAGGAAGGATGAGGTTTGAAGTCACCTCATGGAATCAAGCTCAAGAGAGTCAAAGCTGATTCATTTGACGAGGAGACATCGAGAATCTCGGTGGACGGTTGGAATTCCTGAAGGGAGAATACCAATTTTCCGTGGACCATCAGATCTAGTAGATCTATGGGAAGGATAAGGCAGAGTGTCTTTCAACACTCATTGGTCCAGGAGAAAAGGTATCCTTTAGATCCATAGGAGCGCAAGTCATTGATTTGGTTCTCTGAAATATCAACATTTTGGGAGTCAGAAGACTATGGAGGAAACTGTTTTTCGGAAGTCACGAGTCGCAAAATCCTGATTCATGAAGGAGAACCTGGAGCATTGGATCATGGAAAATGAGGACCTTCGATATGGAATAATGGTCATCACGAGTTCACATTTAGGGAGAAGGGGAGAGGGCCACTTCAAAAACCCTCAATATGCAAAATCCCAATGCGCTTAGAAGTTGGGCCCTAGGTCGCAGTAGGAGGTCACATCAGGAAGGATTAAAGGGAGGAGCTATGGACCATTAAGCCTTATTTCAGGGTTTTGAGAATCAGAGGAGTCGAGGTGACTCGAAAGAAAAGTCCCAAAATCACAAAATGCGAGGTGCCTTTGTTTATGCTCATGGTCACCGTCGGTGGTCGCATGAAGGGAGCTCGTGCCTAGTGTTTTTTCACATAGGTGGGGTACGTAAAAGGAGACCTATGGTTTATGTGAGTTGAAGGTTCCAGTGGGGACCAAGGAGATATTTTGTCTCAAAGGGGTTGAAGATTCATAGACCTGGAGGTCTAAAGACCCTACTGAGGTGGGGCTCTGCGTCACGACACACTGCCAATTCAAGCACCCAATTGATCTGACCCCCGATNCCAGTATATCGGTGCTCCCTAATGAAGAGTGATGAAATCATGCATTAGATCCAAGAAATTCTTCAGAAGGGGAAAATTAGACCCAACCCCTCCCATTGAGGAAGCCTGATCATACTGGTGAAAAAGAAGGATGGGACTTGGAAAATCTGCATTGATTACAGAGTCTTAAACAAAATCATAGTCAAGAACTACTATCCCATTCCCAGGATTGATGACCTTCTTGACCAACGCAAGGGGGAAAATTTCTTCAAAAAGATTGACCTGAAGTCTGGCTACCACCAGGTTCCTATCGAACCAACTGATGTCTGGAAGACAACCTTCAAGTCTAAATAAGGTCTCTATGAATGGCTAGTCATGCCATTTGGCTTAACAAATTCACCAACCACTTTCATGAGGTTGATGGATGATGTATTTATACCTTTCACCAACTCCTTTGTGGTAGTATATTTGGATGAAATCCTCATCTTCAACAAAACATGGGAGGAGCACATGCAGCATATTCATTAGGTTTTGAGCACTCTACGACAACACATTCTTTATGCCAACTTGGAAAAATGCTCTTTTGGAATGAGCATGGTCCAATACTTGGGCTACATTGTTGATGAGCATGGGGTACATGTTGATCCAGCTAATATCCAAGTCATCCGTGACTGGATGGCCCCAACCACACTTACTGGGCTTCGAAGATTCTTGGGACTAGTCAATTTATACCGATGGTTCATGTTGATATTCTCCCATATTGCATGGTACCTCAGCCAGGTAACAAAGGGAGGTGGTAGGGACAAATTCACATTGGGGAAGGAGTAGAAATGAGCATTCGATGATCTGAAACATCATTTGTGCTCAGCTCTCGTACTCTCCTTTCCCAATCTGCAACAACCATTTGATATTGAGATTGATTCATATGACTATGTTGTGGTGCAATTATCACTCAACATGGGCATACTGTGGCATACCATAGTGATACACTATTAGGGTCCTAACCCACACATAGGTAGATTAATATATTCGAATGTAATAAAGGTCAATATTAATAAGGTTTTTCAATAAAATAGAATAAGACGGATATAAGAATACCTAATAGAAGCTTCCGCTTCTAGAAGGATCTTCCTCTAGATGCTTCTCTTGATAGACATATTTAGTATAAATAAGGGTCGAGTGTATGAAAACCCTAGCTGGGATATTATTGTAACAAAGCGCTTCTCGATTGGAGGTTGCCCCCTCGAAGAGGCCTGTGAACATTTCTTTCTGAATCAAAGTGTTAGTTTTGCTGCTTTTCTTATATCATTTCTGTGTTATTGTGGAGATTATGCTGGATATATTACTGTTAGTCTACTATTTCTAGCATTTTATTTATGTTCTGCATATTTATTATATCTGGTATCTTACAAGTGGTATTAGAGCACTTTCCTTGGTAGAAATTGTGGGATTTTTTTTCCAGGGTAGATATGTATTCCTATGTCTTTAAACCACAGAGATCTGTCATTACATGCATAAACCCGCAGTTGAGGGATTCATACACGCAGGAAATACAAGTGGTTCTTAAGCGCACATCTTTTGGCCACCCTTGTAACCCTTGTTGGTACCCCTTTGAGTGGTAGTGCAGCAGACAACACCTATGTATGAATCAACCTAGATTTCCTGAAGCCCTCTTTAGATAAACCTATCAGTCGCCAGACTGCTAGTGTCACCGAGAAAAACACTCGAGAAGATACTCTCTAGTACTTGGGTAGTCGGGTAGTACGGATAAGGGTACAATATATCCTCCTTAGTTAGTTCCCTGAGATATTGGGCCGAGTACTACTGTTGGACCCCACACATATATTAGAGAGCTACAACACAGGGCAAACCCTTGTCTATAGAACCCTTGAATACCTAACCCTTCGGGGACAGAAACATAAACGAATTAAAAATAGACCTGATCTATTACCACACAACTGTGTTCGGGTTTCCAAGTAAATACACATCTCTTTTTGGTTAAGCATTTGGGGATTTCATCACTATAGTATTCTTAAGATTGGAGTATAACTCTGCAGGTGTAATAAAATAAAATAAAAAAA